>JAQIWR010001922.1:0-12346 GCA_034695945.1 Glomeris hexasticha
GTGGCAGTATATCAACGAACATTGTGATTGGGCAATGCTTACTGCCACGCCCTCCTTGAGGGAGGGATGACGGCGGGTGGCGGCGCAATGTCTCGCTTGAAAATAGTATAGTACACCCATCATGCCACCATTTCTTGCACATGGAGTATTCTATGCAATCTTCAGTTGGGGAATCTTCATAAATTGCAACACACCCAAGACAAATCCACACTTGGTCACATGACTTCGACCGTACTTCAGCGAATAACTTCTTTTTCCCCTTTATGTTTGTCTTCCTCTTGGTGTTCGATTTGTTACAAGATTCTTTCAACTGTTTCAGATTGGGTGTGCTTGTTAATACAGCTGATGACTGTGATTTCCGTTTTCTTATGAAATTTCGGTTGGCTTTTGGAAGTGGTCTGATATCCTCTGGTGAAACTGCTTCTTTACTCGTAGATTCAATTGATGCATGTTTAGATGAAACCAATGGGTCATCTACGATGCTGGCAACGTTGAAAAACTTTTGCACATTATCTGAGCCCTCATTAATATTTTGTTGAGAATTCATAAAAGTGTTGCTGGATTAAGGCAATGGGAACTCATCATTAGCATAAGGCACAAGGGGTTGTGCTTCCAGTAATTCTCTCTCGGGGGCCTCAGCAGGGAGGAAGTCTTCTTCACCGAAAACTTCAAGATCATATGGCCAAATGCCACATTTTGCAAATGCCTTTGCTGTGATAGCCAAACTACAAGTGTTCATATAAGCAGAAAAGAATAATCAAGCCAGCTGAAACTGTTAAATTGCTTTTCCCGGGTTACAAGTAATCCACGTGTCACACTCATTAGCCTATCTGACCTGCAGAGGACCATAGAAGCACACGTCTAATGGTTGTATGTTATGGCTGGAGTGTGATGGCAATCCAAGCATTATAACATTATGTTTATTGCACAATTCAAGTGCATCAATAGAGAGATGTGACGAGTGATTGTCAATAATCAACAGAATTGGTGTCTCAAAATTTAGCTTGCTAAACTTTATGAAATGCTCAGTCCATCTCCAAAACCATTCTTGGTTAATAAAACCTGAATCAGAATTGAAGCCGATACTATTAAGTGGAGCATTTGCTAGCAGTTCTGGTTTAATCCTCTTTCTAGGAAAAATACATGTTGGTGGGATGAAGCTTCCAGCAGCGCTCATGCCACAAATCACAGTCACTGTCTGGCCTCTTTCAGCTGAGACAATCTTGCTAACATGTCGTTTTCCTTTTAATGATATTATTTTAGGCAACTTGTTTGGCACATTACAAATTGCTGTTTCATCCATGTTATAAATCTGTTCTCCAGACAATCCATGTTCCTTCATTAACCCTTGATGTAGAACATAGAATTGGGAGCCTTTGGTTTTCTTGGATCCGATAGCCCGACCTAGGCTGGTAGGTTCTACAGATCACAAACACAGATCTCTATGTCTTTAAAGAAATCCATACACACAGTCTACACCAGCCATTTTTGAAAATTTGTCAAACGTATGTTCGCAGTTATTTCTCTCAGCAAATTCAAATGCCAGGCATCGTAGGTCTTCCATTGATATGCCATAAAACCGCTGGTCAAGTTTTTTACAACGGTTTTTAGCTGTTCCAATTCTTTTGAAAACATAAGCTTATATCTGCCTCTGTTAGCCGGTATTGCATGCTAAAATATAGAGAACTATAATAATTTACCGGAATTATTGTTTTGTGTTGCTATGGAAAACAATCAGACTTACCTTTTTCATTATTTTTTGCAAAGTTGCTGTCGGAATATTAAATTTCTGAGCAATGTCTTCATAGTTGTCTCCATTATCTCTTATTATAGCATTTGCTGCATCCAAGTTTAGATTTTGAACATTTCCTCCTCTAGTTGTTTTCCTGCTGTAGTTTCTAACCATTCTTTTGGAACCTTAAATAATATAAAATCGACTCTTCAAAAAAGTATTAAAGCTTCCGCCATTTTGCCAAACCATCTTGCCCCAATACATACTGTTTTGGAAAAGAAATTTCTGGAATCAGGCAATTGTCCCAATTGTCTAGGTGTAGGTGTCATCAAACTCACTAAAATACACGTTATTAACTTAGATTATTGTAAGATTTAAATAGGAATCTTATGAAATGTAAAGTCTTAAGTAAGTTAATGTAAAAATTACATCAGAATCAGGCAGCTTTTCAGAAACAAACAATTCGTGCGGAAATGGCAAACATGTGCTCATTTTGTGAACTTTATCTGAATACACCACCAGAGGTCGTAGTTTACAATTAATTTCTGAAAACGCTTCAATTAGAGGACTTTTTTCATCTTGCCCTATAAGTCATCTTGCCCCAGACCACCCTATTGGTAGATCCTAGCTTGAACCAATTTTTGCAAGATGCAATTCCTAAAGCGCTGCATTGAAAATGAACACCATGTTAACACAATGTATTGACCTGTCTCCTATTTAAAATAAGATCTTATCCAATGTAATAAATTCGTGGTCCGAATGTCACCTCATGCATGTTAATAAACTTGTGTAAACTCAGACATTTCTTTTGTAATTA
Source organism: Glomeris hexasticha (assembly GCA_034695945.1). Lineage (NCBI taxonomy): Eukaryota > Metazoa > Arthropoda > Diplopoda > Glomerida > Glomeridae > Glomeris > Glomeris hexasticha. The sequence continues at coordinate 2,550 of JAQIWR010001922.1, forward strand.
ATTAATCATGTATAAATAGTTTTTCAACTAACAGCAGCATTCATGGTCACAAAGCCCAATATTGAATTTAACTTTATTTTTGTACAGAACATAATATATACACATCATGTGAATGTTCTTTCTTACAGGAACATACAAAAGCAGCAGTTTTGCTTACCAAAATGTAGGAAATGTGTGGTGTTATTGACGAAAATTGCATATTTTTTTTATAACGTATCTTTGTGTTATAAACCTAATTAGGCTTAAGGTTTAAGGCTTAAGGATGCGAAAATAATTGAACAAATAATATTAATCAGTCGAAAGTTTTTATTATTCCTGTAACTTTTCCTGAAATATACAGGGTCCACCAAAAGTCTTGTCATTTCTTGCATAGCTGTAATTCTGCAAAAATCACATGATGTTTGAATAGGGGATTGAATAGGAAAGCAGGTAGGGGGTAACCGAAAATCCTACTTCCGGTGATCTTGAACGTGACCTTCATGGGTTTCAAAGTGCTAACTTTTTAACTGTTCAAATCACAAGCATAGTTCAAATTTGAAAGTTGTGCAGGACCTTTTGATCAGTGGTTTAAACGTTGTTTCAGTGTCGTTTGACATGCTAGCGAATTTACAGGAATTAATTCCCCTAATGGGAGTAGTAATGCTGAGTGCCTTGCTGGAAACAATCATTAAGCATGAAAAACGAGCTGTCGTTTACAGACTGCCGAAACATGCAAGAAGTAGAATGCATGACATGTTATTGGGGTTGTACATTCAGTATGTCCTTCAGTTCATAAACCTTTGCAAAGGAATATTGCGTGGCAATATTGTGGGTCCAATATTTTATGGTGGTACATTCACAGCGCAAAGATATTAAGATCTCATTGTCAATGGCCTGGTCGCGGAGGTAATGCACAACATGCCATTGGAAACAAGGCGGCAAGTGTGGTTCCAGCAGGATGGTGCACCACCACATTATGCATTAAGCACATGACAGTGCATAACTCGTATCTTCGGGGAAAAATGAATTAGCAGAAGGGGGCATTTCCTTGGCCTCCCAGATAGCCGGATTTAAACCTATGGATTTCTTCTTGTGGGGATACGTGAAGGAAGTGGTGTATACCAGCTTCCTGTAACAACAATGATTGATCTCCAAGAACGCATTCGAGCTGCATGTGCAAGTATTTCACCTGAAACCATGTTGACAGTTATACCGGTTCGATGACTTATCGCGCACAGGTGTGCTTAGCGTCACAGGGAATGCATATTGAACACTTACTTAAATAACGTTCCTATAGTGTAATTTCGTTAGTACAAAAGTTCAGCATCACAAGCTGTGTAATGGTTTTATTTTTGATGATACATGCAGTATACTGTACCTTATTGAGTAAACAAGTACGAACCATACCTCGTCCTACCAAGGGTCCTACTATGTATAGCACCACCTACATTTATTTACATTATGTTGTACGGCACACACATACATACTTTTAAATCATCGTAACATTGCAAATTGAAAGGTAATTACCATCCATTGCACTAATGTGCATATCAACAAACACTTTCTTTAGCAGAACACTGCGCGGTACAATGTGTCAGCAGCATGAGATCCAATGCATGTCATGTGTGTGTACAACATTTATTTAACACAGATAATGTCCATTTCCAGCTGTGGTGTGATGGGCTACTTTAGGTTTGGCTTCCCTGCAAGGCATTCGGCATTACTGCTCCCATTACGGGAATTAATTCCTGTAAATTCGCTAGCATGTCAAACGACACTGAAACAAAGTTTAAACCACTGCATGATCAAAAGGTCCTGCACAACTTTCACATTTGAACCATGCTTTTGATTTGAACAGTTAAAAAGTTAGCACTTAGAAACCCAAAAGGTCACTCTCAAGGTCACCGGAAGTGGGATTTTCGGATAGACACTACCTGCTTTCCTATTCAATCCCCTATTCAAACACCATGTAATTTTTGCAGAATTACCCAGCTATTCAAGAAATGACCAGACTTTTGGTGGACCCTGTATACATTGTAGTATGATAATTGTTTAAAAACGCAAAATAAGAACAACAAACCCAATGCAGTTCATGGTCAATTTTTTTAGATAAAGGGAACAGTGAATAATAAGTTTATATGCAATGCAGTGGTGATTTGATTGGTAATAAATCTGAATAACTGAGGGAGGAGAAAATTGCCTTATTATATGGTATATAGTGGAACCATGCCAACCAGTTACACTGTGTTTATACAAGCTGGTAAAAACCAACAAACCGTGCAGAGCAATAATGGCGAAGCAAATAATTTCCTCCTAATTCTGCACTGATTATCGACCCATTGCATTCAGTACAACAAAGAATGGGCCGGGCCGGTCGCAAAAATGATCAAAATGCAATTATCTACTCATTTTAACTCGATCCATACATATATATTGCAAACCCCACTTTCATTATTTGTATCGTGCACTGTTCCCCAGTATACACGTATGGAATTTGAATGTATATCTTTTGCACCGGTCAACATACAAGAATAGTTCCAATTAGAAAGTTGTAGAGCGTCAAATGTTCATAAAGAAAATACATATTTGGGAATTTAGTGCACATGTTCATGGTAATTGCAAGACGTTTGTTTTCCTACGTAACGTTGTTTTATGAGCATTGCAGTGAAGACAGTGCCAGCAGCCATAGGGCAAATGTTAAATTCATGAGAAACCGAACTACATTTTTGTAGGGGATTTATGAATAAAGAAAGTGTTTCTTGCACTTCCAGCTAATTTGTTTGCTTATAGATCCCCGTATAGCTGTCATTTAATTTAAACTTACAAATTCATAAAGTGCATTTTAATTATTTAATGCGGGTTTCAATAGGCCATATAATATAATTAAATATTGCATATAAAACAATAATGTGTCATTTACATGGTCATTTAACTGTCCAGTTAAATTTGTGTAACACATTAATTAATTAACCAAACATATTTGTTTTGCACAATTTTACAAATGCTATATACATTTAGGGGATCTTTTTAATAAAATTAGTAAATATTAGATATACATAGGCCTAATTGCAGCCATTGTGACCAATATTATATATAGGATGTTACATATATATTATTGAACATTTACAGTTTTGGAACATATATGGCCCTATATATATTGCATTGTACATAATTAATTGGAATATAATATCTATTTGACATTATACAGTGAACAATTTTTACGAATTGATAACTAATTGCATGAATTTTGAACAAAAATATAGGATCTAATGTAAAAAATAGAATAAAACATTTGAAATACATGCATGGAGAGGAATAACTGCATTGAAGATAATAACAGACACTGATTTTGTTTGGAATGAAAAGTGATTATCATTGTTGATGGTAAGGCTTATACTTTTGTGCATGCCCACCCCTTAATGGGTAAATAAATATATGAGCAATGGGAAAAGGAAAAGAGACATCATGAACACTCAATTTACGTCTTCTTCGAGTCGTTCATCTATCTTCACTTTAACGAGCATTTTTCAGAGCAATAAATCTCACCAAATGCCATCATGCAACTTTCAACTATATAGGCCTACTCGTTTTTAAAACCATCAAATTATATTCAATAACATGATTTACCTACCTATAAGGGAGCTTCCATAAATTATGTCCAAACTATTCTCTATCCCCACTCACCCACATTTCCCTTATTTTTGTTACATAATTGTTATAATTTTGCAAATATATTTTATATAATTAAAACTACACAAATGCTGTGTTTAAATATAAGTAGCTTGTGGTTGCAGCAGATTAGCAAAGTTCGGATAAACGGGACACTTACCGGATGTGGTTTTTCAAGTTGCCAGGCGACATCAGCGTGTTTCCCGCCATTCTATCCGTCGAGCTTCTAGTTTTCGCCGCAGGTCGTGAATAATGGGCAAACGTTGGGTTGGCGGCGTCGACGATAGATGGCGCCACGGGCTTCGTGACCCGAGGCAATACCGTCGTATAAAATCCCAATAGAATTCAATACAAACAATAGATAGGCTTATCCCTATGATGCAAATTGAAAGAAAATTATAATTAATTATGGACGCTTTAATCAGACACACTAATTAAAAATTCGAAATAAATTAAATAAATTAAACATGATATTAAGTGTTATAATTAAATAAGTACCATCTGCAAGGAACATCAATAAATGAATTGAATATATTTTGCCAAATATATATGAAATGTAGCATAAACAGCATTATAAATTATGCTTGGTTCACACAATAATTCTCAAGAGAAACTAATTTTGTAATTACTTTTGTAAAAATACGATTATTGGAGAAACGGTTGGAATGGAATTGAGGGGTAATGCAGTAATTAGGTGTTGATCGGTTTTTGGCGCCGTTTTTCCGCGTTTTTCCCAGGGTCCTTGGGAGAGTTTATCAGATCTCAGTGGGTGGGCCTTTCGGAGAAAGTGAGTGTTGGCCTGGCCCCACGTTGGTACCCCTTGGTACCCCTTATACCTGGCTACCAACAGTGCATTGCTCTGACATGTTGGCGCCAAACACCAACCATTCCATGTCTACCTCAACAAATTCATTCCCAAAACTCCATCCAATTTATTCAATCAACTTTTCGTGTAAACAACACAAACAAAATCTTCCATTTTTACCTGTAATTCAGTGAAAATCCCAATAAATGGTTGGAAACATCAGCAATTTGATTTTATGCAAATTCTTATTGCTGTAGGTACAAAGTTCTGAACTATTGTCTTCGTAACCACTAATTAATATCATAACATGTTTCAAAAATAATACTTTTATGCATAAAATAACAGCAATTATGCTTATTTTAATGCCATATTTAATAAACACTCAATTATTTATTGCCTATGTTTTATAATGTCCATCTGTTCTTTCAATGACCCTTACATACATTTTTCATATACGATCATACATGCATAGTATGTACTATAGTAAGTCTCAACTCAAGATTGCACATTTCAACGATTGTTAAAAATTATTTCACATGATCTCTAAGTAAAAATAAGGGAAAATACACATCAATTACTAACTTTATTAAGTAAGTTATATCAATTTTGCATCTTTAAAAGTTTTTTTGATTTAAATGTTAGCTCAATATAGCAAGAAATCAATAGTTAATCGCTGCAGCCTTGAGTTCAGACACATTATACAAATGATTATGTGTCAAATTTTTTTTACATTTCCCGAAATTCCCAAATTTTTCATTTTATGAAACACTTTAATTGAAACGGCAAAATTCGTGTTTTTTAAATACATACATTTCTTCTTCAATCGTATTGCAATACAAGGTTAAAATTGAACCAGTTTTGAGTGTATGTGTGGCCCGATAGTGGAAGATTTTACACACTCAAAAACAAACAAAAAACTGTTATCTACATTAGGGAAGTAAGTGCAATGAATACGTAGAGCAAAGTTGCGCCCTTTTTGCAACCAGGATTAGATATTTGGAACGTTTAAAAGGATCCAGTAGTAATAACACTTATTTCCAATCTCCTTTATCGTTATGAACTCGACTCTAATTTGTGTCCTAATATTATATAAAACGAAAAACCGGTTTGTGTTTCTACCTTGCTGAAGCCATAATACAGTATATATATTTTAAATTGAAAGAAATTTATGAAAAGCTATTGCAACTTTTTCCCATAAAACCCAGGAAAAAGCCCGGAACGAGGTTTTAAAATTTCCTGGCACGCATTGTGGTCAATTAAATGAAAATTACACGTTTCACGTGTCGTCTAAAATACGATGAAAAAAGAAAAAAACCTCCTTTATCCGAAAAGGTCAACCATCCTGCATTATTACAGTGGACCATATCACAGAACATCATATGAAAACGTTTGTGAATTTGTGAAAAAAATTTCCCCAAGTTTCAATTTTCCCAACATTTCCCACAAAAAAATTCATATTTTGTCACGTGATTTTAGCGGCCATTTTGAGTCGCGTGACGTGTTTTCGTGTCATTCGTTTCGCCTCCAACAATAATAGAAAACTAGTTTTCTATTCGCAAAATTAGGCCAATAATTATATTTCATATAATAGAAACACTAGTGCATTATAATTTTATATTGCGAGTTTATATATAAAATGGGCCACTTGACAGTTATTGGACACTACACTACAGCAAACAATTGCAAAATATATTAGAATTTTGAAGACCAAAATTATTTCGATATTATTTTTGAACTGATTTATTAATTTAACAATATTATTTCATATTATGTAAATGAATGTTAAATTTCATTAAATAAGTACATATTAGTTTATAAAAAAAGAATTGACAAAAATTACAGTTATATACTGTAATTAAGGATATTGACCTTCAGTATAAATTATTATATGAGCATTTTACGTAATTATCATTGTAATTTTTGCTTGGTCAGCAAACTTACGAAGGTATTATTCATATTTATGAAATAAAAATATGTTCACGCACTAATACAAAAAAAAGGTAATAAATAGTTTGCAAACGTCATAAACCGTCGGAGCTTCTGTGCAAGCTCTGGAATTCATGTATAATTTGACAGGGAGTTTCGTAAGTCCGAGTACGTTGGGCGAACGGTTAGTTTTACATGGTGACGCCCATTGCACGTGGACATTTTCACATCAAAACCGAAAACAGAGCTGGAAAAAATAAAAAAAATATGCATGTCCTGCAAGGAAACAAAACAATGCAACTGTAAACTTATCTGCTTGAATAGCGCTAATTATTTCCGGGCAGATACAATAACGAGTCGGCAAATTGTAAATTGAAACATATTTGTGTTGCAAGGATTCTTGAGCAAATGAGTTCAATATTTTATTCGACAGTCGGCGCATTTAAAAGACCAAATCTTTGCCAATTGAAATCGCAACAAGGAGAATTTAATTAAAAAATTGACCACATTTAACTATATAATCGTGCAGCTCGGCGACTATAAAGACCAAAGTTGCCAATGAAAATCGTGACTGACAATAGTAAAATATATAAGAGATTAAATAAAAATGAGAAAGAAAAAAGAGTTTCAAAATAATTGCACGTTATAGAAAAAGTCGAGATTTTATTATATGGGCTGTGTACACGTTAGGCTTCGATTAAACACGTGATGTGCGTGATTTTCACCAATTTCAACGTGTCGGCCATGAGTGCAAAAATACTGGAAACAAGATAAACCATACAGCAATGGCGCTTATTAAGTGCGCAATTATCGACAAGTCAAAGATACTATTATAGCCAACCCATATATTATATTATACAAGTTAAAAATATTTAAATGCCCAATTTATACATTTCATGTAAGATTTACTAAATACTAAATACATACATTAATTTAATATAGTAACTTATTGAAATATTCTGTTGACTCTCCTACCTTGGCTCCTACACACTCACACTATACATTATATAAGAGTAAACTTTTAAAATTATCATTTACAGTGTAATAGCAAACCGAAATTTTAAGCAAATAACAATTTCTTAAATAATATCAGGTTTTAAAAATGTTCACAAGGAAAATTCAAAATTTCCGCCTAAAATACGAATTATATCACACACAGAATTGATTAAAGGTGAACAGAACAAGTTTTGTAAGGTACCCTGAAACAAAAGCTGCCTGAAGAATAGTCATGAAGAAAGCAAGTGGTGCAACAAAATCTCTGTGTAAATTAGTAAACAAAAGTTATTAGACGTCTAAGTTTAATTGTTCGGGCGCTCGAATTATATTATTATAGTCTACTTTGCGAAATTTTCGGAAACTTCGATCAAATTTATTAACGTCACTTACGTGATCGACGATCATGCAAATTATGACAAAGTCTGTTAATAAACCTGACCGAAGATTCTGAAAATTGTGAAAAGTTTATTATAATATGTAATTGGAGCATCTAAACAATTTAGGTTCACGCTAATGTTTCGATAAAACGCTTAGTTAACGCGCAATCGGCGTTTTACTGTGTTTTTTATGTCAACATTGCCTAGGGAATGGCATCACTGCCTGAGTGCATCGTTTGCCTGTAACATGCATGCACATTCCAAGTTCAACATGTGGTGCACATTACCTTTGACTTACAACATTTAGACAATGCCACTTTAGGGGAATTACCAAAAGTTCTTTATTTTTGGACTCTGGTCATTTTAAGAGGGTTCATATTATACAGTAAAAATAACAGGGTTGTATTACAGGTTGGGGGACTTTTAAATTAGTTTGTAATAACCGAGGGTTTGTATTAAAAGGGTCCGTATTAATGAAGTTTTGCTGTAATTAGCTCCTATCACTTATTATAATCGCTTAGATATTCCAATAAATTGCTAACCTGAATTTCAGCTCAATTTGGGTAGATGTCTGCAAATGCATCTACGAGAACTACTTCAATTTAGCAGTTGGGTTTTCATTTTCGGTTTCAGTTTCAGTTTTGTTGTCAGTCTGCAAAGATGCAGCATTTACTGTGTACAGGGTGTTACGCAACTCGGAGCAAACAATTTAACGGGTTGGAGAGGATGGGCTAACAATCACAATGTCATCGTTATATACCGCCAAGATGATTACTAAGGAAGCTATGGGCTTCAGAAGTTAGGTCAAAAACCCCTGAAAGTAGGCAGCCACACAGCCACACAGAACCTGCAGGTAAGCACGATTTTGGTTGACAGCTATAGGTAGATGCAAGGTGCCGCTACATGTTTGATTTTAATTTAATGATCAAATAGGGATATGTTTATTGGAAGTTGCAAGACCCAGTTTGACTACTGATTTACATACAAAGTCAGGATTGCCAAACCAGTTCAAAACACAGTCACAACACATCATACAATATTTCCATGGAGCATTATTACACATGGGAAAAGTTAGCAGACATCCATTTCGTGTATGGATTAGCAGATGGCTATGCACTTGCCGCACAAAGACTTTACATGGAACGGTTTCCAAACAGGAACCGTCCTGTCCCCTGCATATTTTCCAATGATTATCGCCGATTGCGAGAGACTGGTTCGTTGCAGGTAAAAGTTGATATTCACTTACTATGAAACACAATCATGCATTGCCAGTATTTTGAATATTGTTTTGGTTACAGATTCACAGACGTGGAATGGAACAACGAAGGCCAGTTCATAATCCCCGGTTGGAGGAGCGGGTGCTCAAGTCTGTTGCTGAAAACCCATCGACTAGCATACGTGCTATAGCCAGCACATTGCGACGCAGTTATGCATATGTTTGGTGTGTACTTCATAACAATCTTCAATACCTGTATCTTTACCAGCATGACCTTCGAGCAGCAGATTTCCCATTGCGTTTTGAATTGGCACGATGGTTTGCAGAGCGATCTGAGCAGCATCCCAGGTTTCCTGCAACTGTGTTATACAATGATGAAGCCACATTTTCCAGGGCGGGTATGATGAACACTCACAACAGGCACACTTGGGCGCACGAAAACCCTCATGTCACAGTTGGTCATGGTTATCAGGAAAGATTCTCCGTTAACATATGGGCTGGAATATTAGGGGATGTCTTAATTGGCCCTTACATGCTCCCGAAACGCTTAGATGGAGGTAACATATCTCGCACTCCTGCAAGATGCCTTACCTGATCTTTTGGAAGATTTTCCATTAGCAACTCGGCAACAAATGTGGTTTCAACATGATGGCGCTCCAGCGCACTTTGCCTTGCCAGTTCGTATCTTCCTAAATGAACACTTTCCACAGCAATGGATTGGTCAAGGGGGACCAGTTGCATGGCCTGCAAGATCCCCTGATCTAAATCCACTCGACTTTTTCTTGTGGGGCCACTTGAAAAGTCTGGTGTACGAGACCGCCGTCAACTC
>JAQIWR010001923.1:0-12346 GCA_034695945.1 Glomeris hexasticha
TTTCCGATGGTCACATCGTTATCAGGGACACAATCACTACTTACACGCCGATTATCGTAGACCCTGTCAGTTCACCTCTAACAATTAATCTCTTTTATATACCGTATTTTGTTAATTGTTATGCATATACTGCAAATATACACTGTTTGAGATCAGCGATTTGTTATTAATGTTCAATGATGTGCACAATATAACAGCAAGAATTGAATATGAATTAAAGAGAATCTAATAGAGGTGGATGAGCAGAAAGTTCATCTACAATAACCCCTTTCTGAAATAATGCCAACAGAGAAAGCAAACCAATTTTGACGATAAAAATCGCTACATTTTTTGGGAGAAATGCAATTTAAGAAAAATGAGTTCTAAAACCATAATGCCATGTTAGTAAATTTGTTGTTGGTGTTGGTGGTGGGGGAAAAACATTCATGGACATAATTGGAGAAGCTGTTACTGCGATTGTTATCTATCTCAGTTGTTGGTCAAAGAGAGACCCTCAAAAACGTAACTTGGAAAAATATAATATACACATATAAAATAAAAGTGGAAAAACGGGGACAAAAGACAATTGTGCAAATGTGCAATCAGACCTTGACCAAAAGTGAGATAGGGAATTCGGAGAGTGCAATTAGGTTTGCAATTTCTTTTGTTGCTCCTGTTTTTCTCGCTCTACTGCGGCCATTAGCTTATTCAAATCCGTCGAATTTCAGGAGAAAAATATCAGATTAGATTGGCATCACTTCAGATTTATTAGCAACGGGATGAGGCCATTGTTTCCCCAACTATTATTTGCAGTAGTGCGGAAAAATGTCTTGCCGTTTATAATTATATGGCCAGTTGCAATTAAACGCAATATCATCATCAGCCTGTTCGAAATCATTCACATCAACACTGGAAATGTACCAATAAGCTACAGCAATCCTTTCCCTTATCTATTATAGAAAAACACAACAAGCTTTACTAAGTGCACAAATAAATAATAATGAAACTCGGGGTTCACGCGTTCCCATAGAAAAGCATGAAAATATTTCCATAACTTTTCCATAGCCTTTCCATAATTTAATAATAATTTTCCAGTCATTGAAGGGGCTGGCCATAATTGAGCTATTTTAGTAAGCTGCCATTGGCTGTAATAACGATTAAAAATGGCGTCCTTAGTTGGGATCAAGTGGAAAAACTGGTTTTCTACCAATTAGATTGCAGCTTTATCCCAAATAAGGCCTCCATATTGGAAAAAGGCGGTGCTTCTGAAAAAGGTCAATTAATGTTCTAGCACCATATACAGTATACTGGATATCGTGTATCTAGCTAGATCTTGAGCTTGTCCTCAGCTTTTCCCTGAAGACATTATCTCGTGTCTGGCAACACTGTTGCCCAAACAGCATTGCAATGTTAGGGGAGTTGTTGCCCAATGCACTGCCATGCATGTGTGCAGTCATTTGTGCATGGTCAATGAAGTGATGATATTACGGTGCGGTGTTTTACCAGCAAACCTGTTATAGTGAACTTTTTCAAAAAAGTTTCTTTTATCAGAAGTGCAGATGTAAGAAACTTCGGTTATAAGAACCAAAATATGTGGTCCCTTCGAGTTTCTTATAAACGGATTTCACTGTAGTTGCAACACCAAATAACGAAAACGTATATGCTTTCCAACTAATGTTCCTGTATAACTTTCTAACTGCATGACAACAACAAACTGTCATTGACGGTTTCCGATTTTTGATTTCTAAAAACCTTAAAAATTTTATAGGAGGTCAATAGTCCCATTCCCATATTTAATTCGCCCAAACCAATTACTAAGTAAATAATGGCGATCAGATTTTTAACTAATGCAATTTTATACAATATAAAGAAATAATATGTGACATGGAAAATGTAGAATTTGTATTAAATTTATAAACGTTTTATTGCTGCTTATTTGATTAAAACAATTTTCACATGATTTTTCTAAAGTTTGGAGGCATATGGATTATGCCTATTGGAAACACAATTGCTTGTTTTAATTTACAAGGCTTATACAAATTTTCAACCATCACAAATTTGAGTTTTGTGATTGCCGTTGTTTTAAATAACGCGCTCTATGGATACGAGCGGGGATCCCGATATCGATATATCGATATCCACCTATTTCAAAATGGCCGTTGCCAGCGGCGGTTAACGGCTAGGTAGCGGCTACGGCGGACGAAACTGGGCGAAAAACCAAGGAAAAACAGAGTTCCATCGTCATTAAAATGCTGAAAAACCACGGAAGAACGGGTGATTCCTTGCGGGTGATTGTGATGTAAGTTATTTCAAAATATTCTTGCATGTTTATAGTCTGTCCACGCCTTCGTTTTCAATCAACGTTAGGCGGTTAGGCCTAACACTTCCCAGACCAAATCTGCGAAAATTAACACGAATTTTGAAAATCATGCCAGATAGGAAGTTTAATTTACCGGCAATCTTTAATAATTTAAGGTTTTTGCAAGCTAAGAGTGTCCAACAATTGTTGTATTATGTTGTATAAGTCGATTAGCGATCGCTCTGAAGCCACGCCCTTAACCACGCCTACTTGCTTTTTAAGTCGATAAAAAATAAGTATTGGACGCATTTATTGAGCAAAAACCTTCAAAGTTTGTTTTTATTTTTGCAGATTAGGTCTGGAAGTGTCGATCAGGGCGCATATAATGAAAGATATAATTTACAAGGGCCAAGATGAGGATTATTCGGAATGTACGAGGCCCGACCGTTTCAAAATTATGGGCTGATCGATTATAAAGAATTAACAATGAAGAGAAACAACCTATTGATTGTCCCATGCGCATGCACAACAAAGTAATTTACTACTTAATTATCATCATTTTCGAAGAACTTTTGACATCATATAAAATTACTTTTTAAATAATTGTATTGTTGCATAAAATTCCGCCGCTTGATCTACAGCTCATGACCTTGTACTTAATTTTTAACTAATAAACTCATTGTGAGCCTTAAAAGAATTCTAGGAAAGTGAGGTGATGAAAATTTGGACTAGCTGATCCAACCAGTGAATATATATATATACCATATATATATATAATGATACCAAAAGTGCTTCAAAAATTATTATAATTATGTAGCAAATTGCTTTGCAGTGTATATGCATGGTGCAATCAATATACATGCTGTATGTATATTTGCTTCTCTTATTTATTTATTTGTATAATTGACAAGCCCAAATTTTTAAATGTGTCTAGTATTAGCTGCTCTTTATTTTAAAATACCAAGCTGTTACACAGGAAAATAACATGCATCGTAAATTATTGTATTTAAATATTAAATTATTTTTAAGTGTTTATTGGCCCTAGCAAAAATAACGTCCAAACAGGATCTTGTCACGGTAGCTGCCAGTGTATTGAGATACGTACATTATTACAGGTTTCATGCAATATATAAACTGTTAAACATTTGCCACATGACATGTCGGTGACTTAAAAATTTGCAATAAAGTGATAAATTGTTAAGAACAAACAACATCCTCTCATGCTGATCTATTGGATGACAAACAATGCTGCAGGAATTTCAGGAATGGCACTACCTTAAGACGCACTTATGGACGATATATTTTCTGTGGCCAAAAACACTTTCACGTACAAAGTTATAATTTTAATCACTACCTGAAAGGTGAACTGACAAGGTTTACCATAATCGGTTGTGTTAGGAGTGATTGTGTCCCTGATAACGATGGGACAAGCAGAAATACTGTACAAAAATAGTAAACAAGGTTATAAGCTTTAAATAATTTGGAAATTCATCCTAAACCCCACAATATTGGTTCTATTAAACACGTCACGTGTTTCGGCTCAACACGAGCCATCATCATGTGTCAGAACCATTGCAATATACTTGCAATTAATTTTTGGGCAGGCATGCCATGGGAATCGAACCTGGGATTCCTTGACCGAAGTCAATTACAATTACTCTAGATCCAGAGAATGAGCATAGCAGGCATGGCCATGTTGGTAGAGTTCCTGAAAAAATCTTCGGTCAAGGAATCCCAGGTTCGATTCCCATGGCATGCCTGCGTATAAATTAATTGCAAGTATATTGCAATGGTTCTGACACCCGACGATGGCTCGTGTTGTGCCGAAACATGTGTTTCATAGAACCAATATTGTGAAGTTTAGGATGAATTTCCAAATTATTAAATGTTAATTGCCCCACATTGCTCACTGACTGTAAAAAGTTGCCCATTGAAAGTTACGAGTGTTTTACTGAATTTGCCGTTGGCGAGTAGCTTGTGAGGATCTTGTGAGCGGCTGCGAGTATAGCGAACAATACTCACAGCCGCTCGCTCATAAGTGCCATTTCCTACAGTTTCCATGTCGAAAATGGCATACCACTTGTGACGGTAAAACACTCATAACTTTGTTTATTTTTTTACAGGATTTTTGATTGTCCCAGCATTATCAGTGACATAATATCTGCTCACACACGGATTATCGAAAACCGCGTCAGTTCCCCTTTAATATCCATTTTAAATATTTTATGTAAAGTTTGATATTACAACAGTGCTGTATTCTAAAATAAACAGCAGGTTAAACTTTCTATTTAACCCATGCACTATATTAATTAGCAGTAAGGAATGAATAACAATGATTAAAATAATTAATGCTTTTTAAGGTTTGATAGTTATAATTTTATGAGAAATTGCAGTTAAAAATACAAATAAAAAGGAGAAATGACTTGATGAATGCAATGTAAAACTGATGAAATTCATTGATGTGTGAAACGTATGCAAGCCAATATTTTCAAAATTAAATTTTAAATTATAAAAATACATTTTTTATTGCAGCACTTTTTTACAACCATTCCTATTTCATGGACGGAATCCGTGGACAGAATCCGCCTTCTCCTGGTACAGTGTGATGGGACGCCTGAAGGCCACTGTGAATTTTATAGCACACTGTTATACAAGGGGCAGTCAAAATGTTAGCTGCAATCATAATTTTTTAATAAAAAAATGTAATGCTATTTTCTAAATAGTTTTAAAAATGCCATAATTTCATGGTTAAATTGCTAAACACGTGTATTTGGCAACAAAAATTAGAAAATATCGGAATTGCTCATTAATTTGTTCAAACATAGGTGCAACTAACTTTTTGACTGTCCCTCGTACATGGTGCTTCCTTGTAGGCGTATATTGTATAAATTGTGTAATCATATACTTATGTATCATTTAATTCATCCAAATAAAGAAAAAAAAACTAAAATGAGTTTCATTTGAAATGTCTAATATGAAAGGTATTGCCTGGTTATATACTTTCGTTATATGCAATAGGTTATTCCTCATACTCTAAAATTGGATTGGTTTAATTATAGATGGAGATATTTCAGGAAAACAATGTATGAAATGTTAATGCGAATTCCAATAGGCAGATCACGCACAGGCTAACATATGAGCTACAGGATGGATACAGATGAGCAGCAGACCTTTCTCATTTGTGAACACAAGTTTTCAATCTACTAACTAAATTAGAAAATCTGTTACATTACTACTTTGATCTGTTGTTTCAACAAATGCAGTTCCATCAACTGACGTTCCAACAACTGCTGTTTCATCAACTGCAGTACCAAGTACTGCAATTGTTGAAACTGCAATACTTGGTACTGCAGTTGATGGAACAGCAGTTGTTGGAACAGCAGTTGATGGAACAGCAGTTATTGGAACTGCTGTTGTAGAAACTGCAGTGCAATTGCAGCTAAAAACGGCAGTTAAAACAACTGCACTAAAATAAACTGCAGTTTAAAAATTTGCAAATAAGTGCAGTTTGCGTAACTGCAGTCTGTTCAATAAAATTGTGGATTTGAAAACTGCAGTTGAAAAAACTGCAGTATATTTCTGTAAGGGACAGATAAACATCTCAAGGACATTTTTGTTAAGTGAAACGCTTTTGTCCCAAAAAGTAGGTGAGTTTTTTACAAAAAGGAAAAATATCAGAGATCATTTCTCCACACTATATTACGCAGAAAGACTGAAAGTGAGTGGCCGGGAACTTACTGAAGATGACATTATACGAGTAAAATGGGTCTTTTTATCGTTGTTTAAAGTTATTAAAAGATAGTATTTTGCACCGCAAGTGAGTGAGTATTCATTGCATTTCCCCTGTCTCATGAGTGAGGACATTGATTTAATACCATTTCTTAATGTGTACCTGAATAGGACATTTTGCAACGTTCCAGAAGCACTACACATATCTCCCAATGATGTGGCGCATGAAATTATTCCTGCTTTTGCTAAGGCCCCTGAAATCTTAGAGCGAGAAGAAAATTTACTTCAGGCAAGAGCACATTTATGTCAATGTCATTCAAAAACGAATTTACTTTTGCAAGCTATATAGTTGCATACCCTATACTCTCATTCTTTTATAGGGATCATCAGGATTGGTGGAAAGCAGTGGCGCAATATTGTGGAAATGATGAAATGTTTAATGTTTGAAACCAATTTGCAAATACATGACCTACATTGGGTATTACATACATGTGAATTGTTGCTGTCAGACTTGTAGTCCCTTTAAGCTCCTAAAAGGCTATACTAGAATCCTCTTACTGCGAGGATTCATTCTCAGTTTCATCAAGAGAATTAGTCATGATGTGTCGCGGGCTATTAGAAAAGTTTGATCCCACACAGGCACTGAACAACAAATTTAGTTCAGCTAGACGATTGCTGAAGAAGATGCAGGAGACGAAACCATGCACAGAAGATGCTTAATTCGCGTAAAACTTCCGTTTTTATAATTATGTAGTTTCCTACAATCATCATATATTTTATTTAAACAAAATTCCTTTATATGAAATCACTATATTATGTTCAGCTTTTTATTAGAAACAGATTTACATGAACTACATGCACACAATAATCTAGTGTCGTAAAAAATAAAATGAAATTGTGGATGAACATGAATCCCAAATTATAATACCTCAATTCAAAATTAAACTTAGAAATGTTCCGCACATTATGTACTCTGTTGAAATTATTACCTGTGTTTAAAGTCCTGTGGAATAAAGTGGTATTGTGAGTGGTTCAATTCTTGCAACACCAAGTAATTTTTCAGGTGGTTAAAGTCCGGTAAAATTATGAATGGAGAATGGTTCTTCATTAGATTACATTTCGTTTGGAACGATATTTTGTAATGTTACCTATGTGGCTTTTGGATTTAGTATTTACTGAAATTACAGTGAACGAGCTAAAATCGTTATCACTAACAGGTTGGCAGAGTAATGCGAATAAAGGTGTGGAAATACTACCAGGCTTAGATCCTACCAAAGTCAAAGCTGTAATTGAGTACACAATTCAGCCGTTCAAGGATAACATCCAGCAAAAATCATCAACTCCTTCTTTAGAGTAAATCTATGGTGATTGAAATGCTGATAAGCGTAGATCAACCCTAAGGTGGGTGGAGCGCCTCCCTAATCCCGAAACCTGGCAGATTCCACGAGTAAAGTATGCATATTCAGTAAATATTGGTGGTTTCAGCACTACAAGATGAATATTATTCTGCAGGCATTGCATTGGCCATGTCACTAATACATAGTGGTCCAGCACCACGATATCTTGCACCACAGCTTTATGCAGCACTGATTAATAACTCTATTTGTCTACTGGAGTCCATACCAACAAAAACGAAAAGGTATGAGACAGGTCTAAAAATAAAATTTACCACAATTCTTCTAAAAGTCAGAAAGACATCAAATTTGGTGTACCTTTGCTTTCCTCAAAGGTTCTAGTACCAAGGGGTTATCATAGAAGAACACTCTCCCATAAACCAGGTTATTAAAATTAAATCAGTCTCAGAACTTTTAGTTCCTAGTAGTCATGCCTGTATGGAACTGCTCTGAAATTGAAAAGGGTTAAAATACTGCATATGCAATTTATGAAATTCAGTATGTATGTGAATTTTATGTTGTTATAAAAATTGTATCTTTAAAGATCTGTCAATGGTTTGCGTAATTTATTATAAAATGTAGTGGATAATTTATCCTACGGCAAAGTACTGTTTATTATTATATTTAGGGTTAAAAATATTGTCAATGTCGCCTTTTATAACAAAGAATCTTCAGGTAGATTTTACTAATACATTACACAAAAATGCATTGGCAATGACGAAAAGGAGAAATGCAAGAAAAATATCAACGAGTTTTTAAAAGAAAAAATATGAGACCTGAATAAGCCGAGGAAAGTGCAGAATTTGTAAAATGTTTATTACAATAAATATTTGGCATTTCATTCGGGGAATTATTAGTTATGCAGGGTCAACCAAAAGTCCGGGACATAATTTATATAAATAAAACGGTGGCAATCCTACTTAGAAAACCGTCAGCGATAAGTCACTGGTTTCAAAAAAACATCACATTAAGTGCTTCTGCACCATCAGTTTTGAGCAATTGTAATTATGTTTCGACTTTACAATTGAAACCAGTTACTTATTGCTGACGGTTTCCTAGATAGCATTGCAATGACCTTGAAGGTAAGGTCAACGGTCAATTGTGATATGATTTTCTGATTCCTCGCATGTGACTTCCTATTGTAGGGGGCATCTGGGAACATATTTGCTAATAAACCCATGGTCGGAAATGCACCCCTATGTCCCCTATTTGGTCATTAGTTCCGGGTGGGTGCATATCCGACCATGGGTTTTTTGGCAAATATGTTCCCGAATGCCCCCCTACGAGCCAGAGAAGTCTGTAACACTTATTCATTAGCACCCTGTATAAATTAAGGCCTAGATTTTTGGTTCACCCTGTATAATAGACAAGCAACTCATTCCTACAATGCTGTACAATTCCGTATGTATGGATGTTTTGGGAAAGTCTTTGTAACTAGAATCCTAGAATCCCTGTGCGGTGGCAAAACCAGGACCCCATGGCATGTGGAAGCACCGCCATACCCACACAGCATGTGGTGGCACCACCAGACCCCATAGCATGTGGGACGACCTTGTCACAATCTCCACCTTATGTGGGACAACTAGAAAATATTTAAAAAAGTTAGCATGTTTTTCTTGTTACTGCCACAAGTTTACCAGAAAATGAGAGAACGTTTGGCTGCGAGGTATGTTCCACTGGAGTTCGAGCGTCGAAACTCGTCCGTCGAATGTTGTTTATATATTAAGTAGCTTTAAATTCTGACATGGTATTTTAGACTCATTGCTTTGAAAACTCGTGCATCGAATCTTGTGCGCTGAAACTCATGCGTAAAATCTCGTGCATCAAAACTTGTGTGTCGAATCTCGTTTTGGTATTAATTAGCTTTATATTATGACATGGTATTTTAGACTCATTGCGTCAAAATTCGAGCGTCAAATCTCGTTTAGATATTTTGAAGCATTACATTCTGGCATTGTATTTTAGACTCGTTGCGTCGAAACTCGTGTTGTAGCAAGTAAAAAAAAAGTGTATTCATCGCAGATATGGATTTGGCTTCGTCATGCTGTATCATTGGTATAACATTTTTAATTTAACCTTTTACTATCCATATGCTAACGGGTCCTATACACAAATACCTAGTGTTTTAACCCAGGGCCCTTTTCTCACTATTTTTTTTTTCACTTCTCTTGCAAGCAAGCCTGCTAACCCGTAGTCCGTAGACCCGTATGGGTGCAGAGCAAGCATATTTAATGCTCCAATTTCAGGACCCACAGCGAATGACGACGGTAGCAGCAGCCTCCGAATAGTCATCCCGAAAACCCTCGTCGAGAAGGTCCACCAGATCTCCCACGACCACGCCCTCTCCGGACATGCAGGCAGTTGGAAGACACTTCGCCGCGCCCTACCCACCTTCATTTGGTATGGCATGACACGCTCCATCAGGGACTTCACCAGGACCTGCGACGTCTGCCAACAGTTCAAAAGCGAACAAGCCAAGGCCAAGGGACTGCTGCAGCCCAGAGCATGGACACAACCGTGGCAGGAAGTCTCCGCTGCAATGCAATGTTCAAATTCCAACGGTTCCTTGGTTATCGGGTTCGATGGAACCGGAAGTCGGAGATTCCACCCTCTGCCTATTAGTCCTGCCCTGTGTTTCTTCAACCCGCCCTGTGACTCTTAATCCTGCCCTCGGACCCCTTATCCGACCCCTATGACGTCCCACTGTATCACTCCATCACTCTCATCAAGGCAGTAGAATGTTGTTAAAGGCATGGACACTGCAAAAAAATAGAATACAACGAAACGATGGCAGCGCCAGCTGTCGGCTTGTGGACAAACTAAAAGGCTCAAAATGCCATTGGTCGAAACGTAGTAGGCGGGGCAAAGAACATGTTAAATTAGACATTATTTACCATTCTTTCACATAACGACCCGGAAATTATCCTGAAAACCAGTTGGTTATTATGACTTTTCTGTGGTTTATTGGAAGTTTTTTTGTAATTTGAAATCCTACTTTTTATTTATTCACATCATATTTTCCATATATGAATACCGAAATTAAATGAAATGTGATGATTAAAAGTATTTGTCAGTAAATTGGCGAGAATTTGTAGCATAATGTCGGAAATAGTGATTGGTACGTCATCATGATGCTAGATGGCAACGCTGTGCGCAGATTGTTGCTGCACTTTAGAGCAAAGGCCCGAGAACGGCGGCAAAAAACGACACGAAAAACGAGGAATACGATCGTATATAAAAGGACAATTTTCTCAATTCCTGCTGTATAATCGAACTTTCACCGGCTTCCCTACAAAAAACAAGAACTTTTGCAACTAAAGAAGCAGTTTTACTGACGGTAACATCGATATTTGAATTTTTACATGGAGGAAAATGATGGAAAAAGATGGAACGTGAGCCGTAAATTCAACTGTTTTTCCTACTCCTTAAAAGGTTTTTCCTAACATGAAAATCATCAATAAAGGCAAGAGACTTGATGCTTATGAATTACTTTACCTTTAATCACATTCGGCTTAAAATCCCGTATAAGTTATAATGAAAATATCGGGAATTTGTAACAAACTTATGTTATGGGAATGAATTTATTGATAACAGGGCAGTTGCGAGTGACGTCATGATGCCATTCCGTGACTCACACCGACATGTTTTCAGGCACCGTACCGAAGGGAGGCTACTGTAAACAATCGCCAATGGCCTTGATTTGAAAGGGACACTCCACTCAAAAAATGGAATCAAGATATGTTGCTCGTCTTGAAAAGTTGTATAACATAACCTTTAAACCTGCCTGAAGTTCCGCCGAAGGCTGCTGCGTCCAATGTGGTGTCGCGCGAGGACCCCGTGAAGTGGGAAACTGCACCTGAAGGCCGGTTAGGTTTCGTTAACGAGGTGGATGCAGCTGAAGAGCAGGAGGCCCCTAAACCTTCGAAACTATCTACACTGAAGAAAACAGGTGTTTCTCTTTGGTTTAAGGGATTGCAGCTCTTAAAGGGCAACAACGTTGCGTACTCTTACCCAGCGAAGAACATAAACGACCGCAAGAGCCGCTTAAGCACTCGTTTCCCACGTTTAACCGTATACCAAATTCTCAACTTCAAGATGGGTCTTAGTGAAGATGAGTGATAAGGCAACAGGATCAACAGCAAGCTCATCAACTCGCACAGGAGCAACTAGAAAGGTGGGAGACTAGCAAGCCCAAGGATGAAGACAAAGAGCAGAAGGAACCTTATTTGGCAGACATTCTTCACTCCTTGACTAAGTAGAGAACTGCATCAAACGAGCCATTGACTGCAACTAAATAAATGGGATCATCAAACGACGAAAGAAGATCATGACTGGTATCAACCATTCTCTTGTTGCTAACGATCGCAAGCGAAATCTCAGTGGAAAATATGAAGAAATTGATGAGGCGGTTTTGAAATGGTACAAATCTGTGCGATATCAGCTTATACCTGTGGAGGACCAATGATAATGGAACAAACCAATATCATGGCTTCTCTTCTTGGTCATCCAGGTTTCACCGCAAGCAACGGCCAATCTTATAGAAAGGTTCAATGACGAAATGGCAAGAAAATATACTGGATTCCTCCATCATGTGTCTACTCTATTTGAGAAAAGAAAAAAGTGGGCCATATGCTATGGGAAAGATATACTACTTACCAGAGGGTGCAATACAAACAACTATTCAGAGGCTGCCGTTAGAATAGTTAAAGATATTGTGTTGGGCAGGACAAAGGCATTTTCTGCTGTACAGGTAGGATTTATATATAAATTGCATTAAATTGTTTAATATTGCATTATTTTTTATTATGACCACTCACAGCTTACAGATTTCATTATCAAGAGATTAGAAGCACAGTATCAAAGATGGTTAATCGCAGCCGCTTATAATCGCCCACAAGGAAGTACACGATTCAAAGGACGCAAATTAGCATCAGGATTGAATGAG
>JAQIWR010001924.1:0-12345 GCA_034695945.1 Glomeris hexasticha
TCGATCAGATTTTTAACGAACTTCATTTTTTTATAATAAAAAGAAATCACGTTATGTGGAACACCCTGTATATATAGCTACTGTATATCAATTTAATAAAAAGATTTAAACCTATACTGCAAAATCCTGTTTCATTTGAGACAGCAAAGCCTGCATGGCACACACAATGAAAACCTGGATTATCATCAATACATGTTCCATTTTCACAATTGGCAAAATCACACTCGTCTATATCTGCATGTAACAAGAAAACGTTTTAAGACAAATAATAAGCTCATATATAATATATTTAGAAATGTAATTAACTTGCTTTCGCATAATCCAGACATTGCTGAAATATTGTACCCACTGAAACAATGGCATTTATCCAAAGTACCATTACTGCCAGGGATGCAAACTCCTTTACCAACTCCACAATTAAGTGATTTGCATGGTTCAGTCAAATCTTGGCATGAAATATATTATAATATCATATTTTCAGTATAAAATTGAAATAACATGCAATTCATGAATTTAAGCAGACTTACTTGTGCACTTGCTGATAGTTTGATTGTAGGTAAATCCTTCTACACATGAACAATTATATCCACCATCTGTATTTATGCATATCTGATCACAACTGTGTAATTTCAGGGTACACTCATTCACATCTAAGGAAACGACAGTACAATAAAAGCATAATCTGGTCATAAAGCACATTACATCCACTCTTGTTTATAGTAAAAACTTGTAATATATACCATAGCAATTTCCATCGTTCGCCTTGGTGAAATTTGCCTTGCATATGCAACTAAAGCTGCCAATTGTGTTTTCACATGTAAAATTTTCAAGAGATGAACAGTTGTCCTTTCTATCTTCACATTCATTAATATCTGCATGTAAATAAAAAAAAAGTAAGTTGCCACTTCATTTTCTTATCTTGACATCAAAATCCCTTGCCTAAGCAAGATCCTGACTCAAATCTGAAACCCTCAGGACAGCTGCAAGTATAATTGCCCACAAGGTTCTTGCATAAAGATTGAGGTGATGGACAAATTCCAGGGATAACACATTCATCAATATCTGAAAATATATTCTGAAATTTAAAAAAGCCCTTCAATGAATACCAAGAGCTACATTACAACTTATTCACTAAATTAGGTGTTCTCTAAATAAGTTTCACAATTGAATTAGTGAGTGAACAACTGTCACAAATTACTATGTGAACAGCTGAAGACCGAATTATAGGGCTACTTAAAAGTATAACATCTAAATTAAATATATAAAATGTATCTATTGAAATACAATAGATATATTTTGTTAATAACTTAATGTTAAGCAATGTTATGAAATCCACCCCATTTATACAAATTGTGATACATATTTTGCGATCACTGTAAGATACCATCACACTGATTTGTAGACTTGTTGAAGAAGTAAGATGGAGGACAAATAATCTGCATTGCTGTTGTTGCCACTGATATTGAATCCGTTGTAGCAGTAGCATTTGGCAGTGTACTGGCTGATTTGTCAGGTGGAGCAGTTGTTAATTCAGTAAAATTCATCGAAGCGGTGGTTGTTTGGCTAGATTGTGTTGAATTTGGAAGAATATTTGCTTCAGTAGCATTTGTTATGTTGCTGGGTGTTTGGTGAAATGGTGATGTAGTCGGAATAACAGTTGTTCCATATGTATTTGTTGAATTTGCAACAATGCTTGTTGTTTGGTTAGATTGTGTTGAATTTGGGCCAACAGTTGATGAAGATAAATTTGAACTAATGGTTGTTCCAGTTGCATTTAGCAAGGTGCTGGGTGGTGATGGGATTGGAACTATAGTTGTTTCAGTAGAATTTGCAATAATACTTGTTGTTTGGTTAGCTTGTGTTGAATTTGGACCAACAGTTGCTTCAGTAGAAGGTGATAAAGCAAGGGTTGTTTGGTTAGCTTGCATTGACGTATCGGTAACATTTGTCAATGAGTTAGTTGTTGAGTAGGATGAAGAAACATTTGGACTAATGGTTGTTCCAGTTGCATTTATCAAGGTGCTGGATTGATTCGGAATTATAGTTGCTGATGTATAATTTAATTTAGGTTTCGTTGAAGTTGTTTCAGCAGCATTAGTCAAGCTTGTCAAAGTACTTTCTTGGAAACGAGAAGTGATCAGCTGTGCATTCACTGATGCTGTTGTACTCGTGTCATTGATGCAGGTACTTTCCAACTCTGTATCAGTGGCGTATATTTTGATAGTTGGTGTGTCTGTAGTATCAGGTATTGTCGTTTTGATGGACGTATTTGCAATTTCAGTGGGCATTTCGGCTGTTTCAGCGGTATGTGCAGTGGTCCGCATATCCAACATAGCTACTGACGTGTTAGCAGGTTTTGGCTCTTGATTTGTGGTACTTTCACCTATTACCAATGTGATAAATGTTGTTCATATTCAATAATACGCAGAATTGAAAGACAGCTACAACCGCTTTAGTCAGATTAATGCAATGAATTGAAGTTCGCGGGTGGACAAAATGATGAGCCACATCAATAACTTTCTTAATAATCAAAATATTAAGAGAATTGTTTTTGCGGACAAATAGTAAGACATTGATACACTTTACAATGCATTAGTTGAATTTGCATTCAACTCATTTCTAACTTTGCGACCGTTAGAGATAGGTGGTCAGTTCCAATTGGAAAGTTGTAGAACAAGCCAAAATACGTAGAGGTAGGACAAGTTCCGCAATTTTTAAGCACTGTGCTGTATTCAGTGGAAGAGCAAATCCGAGAGCAATGTGTGATGCAGGCAAGCCACACCTGGTATTGGGCGTTGTTCCCCCTCTATAGCTTTGCAATTGAATGACTGCATATATTTGAGGGTTGACTGACGTAATGGTGGTCAAAGATCACAGAGTTGATGCAATATGAGCTACAAGCAGTAGTTCTTATGCTAATACATGCAAGACTTGCAGCTTTTCGACAAAATCATGCTTACAGAGACATTTTTAATTGATGCACCAAAGCCACAGAACACAATATAGTATACTTGGAAAATAAGCTACAGAAACCTGAAAAGTAAATTGTGAAACTGAAACAACTCGTACAAAGGACACTCAAAATTTATAAATAATAAGTATACTTCAATATTGAATCTCTTGTTGGAATTGGGGTAATATGCATTTAAAACGAAATCTAAAATATTACATACTTTATGGAACAACTGTAGGGCCTATACA
Organism: Glomeris hexasticha; assembly: GCA_034695945.1. Lineage (NCBI taxonomy): Eukaryota > Metazoa > Arthropoda > Diplopoda > Glomerida > Glomeridae > Glomeris > Glomeris hexasticha. The sequence continues at coordinate 3,202 of JAQIWR010001924.1, forward strand.
TATTATAAATTTAGAACATAACATTGCAAGTGGGAGAATGAAGCAAAAAACAGATGTTGTGAATAAATTGGGTGAAAAATGAGAAGTTTAACTATAAAACATTCTTGCAAGAATTTACAAAGTAAAAGTATTTCAGCTAAGTAAGTTGAGTGCAAAAGCATTGAATGTTATCCCTCAAAAGGGATATAAATTAAGGAAAAGTACGTATTCATACCTAACTCAATTTAGCATACTTTTTTAAATTAGTTTTTAAGATAAAACAGTAATTCAATTTTAAATACACTCACAACGATAGGCCTATAACTCAATGTAGTAAGATATAACTAAAACATATTTTGAACATTTAAAACTTAATATACACACCACTTGCAAGTGAGAGAAGCAGTGCCGAAAGCATCACAATTCCTCTGAACATTTTCCTCATTTTCATGCTGTGCTGCAGTTAAAGTGTACTATGAAACTGGGGAAAGCTGTTAATCTTGCACAGGCACGTTTACAACTGAATATTCCCAAGCAACAACAGTTTTCACCTTATATAAAATGAGGCGGCTTCGCAAACCACTGGATTATGATAAGCCAGTGTACATGATTTTGCAATTTCAAAAAAAACTGCATCATTTATGGCAGACGTATTTATACACTAGCCTATGTCAATTCCTTATTTATATGCAGTACCGAAAACAAAAGTAAAAGAAGAATATAATGCATGATCATCCACTTTGCATATTCAGTGTACATGTTGGGTAGTAACACAGAATGCATTTAACCTTGATCAATACTGTCCATGATTTAATAGCTATATAGTTGATAGTAGTACAAAATATCACAATCAGGAAAAATATTTCATGAGAAAATAAATTAGATAAATGCCAAAATAAAATTGAAAACAACTGTTATTTTAGGCCATACAACCAAGAGGAAAATTGGAACACAGATTTAACAGCTTATATATTAATATTCAAGTTTTACCAGGTGGAAATTTTCACTCTCATTAATGTTTTCCATACAACAATTGCTGTGCAAACTCAAAATTGTGTTCCCTTTACATACTATGCCCATATAATTCCACAACTGTTGTTTTACTTCTCATTACAAAGTACTGTATAAAGCTACACATGCGCATTCTTTTGAATTGCCCAATCTGTATCCAGAACATGTTTACATTTTACGCCCCGTTTCTTAATATCCCAGATCCGTGTGACACCGGTCATATAATACATACATTGCTCATATGTTTACAACTGAAAGAGAAGCCTTTAAATATGTTGAAATATACAAATATCAATAGAGCATATATCTTGCCTCACAACTAATATAAAAAGAAGAACAGCACATTTTATATTATACTTGAATTTTCTATACCAAGAGACAAAAATACCTGTGTATTTCCCAATTGCAATGTCAGTGATGTCGTCATAAATGGCCATATAACTTGGGTTATTCCAGAGGGGAGAAACTCACCATTCTCAAAACTCATAAATGCACAAACTTTCCAAATTGAATATAAGATTGCTCTTGTGTCAATAATAAATATCAAAGTTAGAATGATTAAAATTAAAACTATGAGTTCATTTGTTTTCTTTTTTATAAATGGGTGTTTTTTGGCCTGTGCAGCGAGGCTAGGAGGGGGAAAATTCTAGCATGGAGAGCTTGTTCTAGCATATGCAGTGGTGAAGCCACCTGTATACAGGGTGCGTCAGATCACAGGAAACAATGTAATTTCGGTGCAAAATGATAAATAAATCAAAAACGGTTGTATGGACTAAAATAACGTACAGGGTGCGCCAGTGCAGAGTCCCCTATTTTGGAGGAGCGTAGCTAGGGGTAGGGTGGGAGTACAGCTGTGTGGATGGTGCCGTTGGAGAGCTGCGTTAATGCAATTTTCAGTGCAAATTAAGACTTGGACGGAAAATCATGGCGCGTTTGCTGTATAGGAGTTTTATTAAAATAGTGGTTTGCCGACAATGCTGCAGCGTGCCACAATTTCTGGTTGTGTTGCATTCCGTTGTCGGCCAGTAAATTCCATTTTAATGCAAAAATTGTGTGTTTTGATTCAAAAACTATTAAAATTGGATGTCAAACTTCAAACAAACAAGTTGTGCGCTAAAAAGGAAATCTACTGGCCGACATCAGACTTCAACATTACCAGATTATTTGCACGCTGCATCATTATCGGCGATCTACCATTTTGATAATACTCCTCTACAGCAAACGCGCAATGCTTTTCAGTCCAAGTCATAATGTGAATTTAAAATTGCATTAACTCAGCTCTCTAACGGCACCATGCCCTTGGTTGTACTCCCACCCTACCCCTAGCTACGCTCCTCCAAAATAGGGGACTCTGCACTGGCGCACCCTGTAATAATTGTAATTGTTAAAATTCAAGTGTGTTGCCCTCTACTGGACGACTTCGAGTGCATTTGGCCTGGCACAAAATGTCTTGCTTATGTCGCCCAGAGTAAGAAAAATGTGTCGGATACCAACAACTCCTTTGGACAGCGATACACCATACCAAGAACTTATGAAAAATGTAAAGAAGAAATTACGTTTAGGATAATGTGATTTTAATTGTCAATAAAATTGTATTTGGTAGAAATGCTGTTTCTCAGGAATCAATGGGCAGTATACCGGGTGTTCCACATAACATGATTTCTTCATATTGTACAAAATTGCAGTTATAAAAAAGTGAGTTTGGGAGAATCGAATATATAGGCACGTGACTTTGACCTCTAGTGAACTTTTCAACGTTTTTTTGAAATCCTAAATGTAATTGTTGTCAATTAGAAAGTTGTAGAGGACTATTAATTGGGGAGAAACCACATATTTATGACGACGTTCCTAATTGTAATAAATTATTGTGAAACTAGAATATTCATAGAGCTATGAGCGTATTAGAATTTCAAAAATCGAGCGCGATGACGTATTTGTAACGGCGCTCGTGCCTACAGCGTTCAAGCAATGTTCAAGATTGCGGTTGCGGATCTGTTTCGGAAAGCGGATCGGAGCAGTATAACCGAATCCTATAGGCTTATTTATTAACTACCATACCAACGCTTCACCCAAGTTGAGGAAAAATCAGGAATGAATATGGCGGCCGAGAAGCCGGAGCTCACGGAGGTACGTCGCGACAGTAATTACTGCGCCGAGTTTGTACGGCTTGTTATTTGCCAATCGTTTGAAATTTGCATCGATAGTGTCGCAATGCGAACCGGACTGAATTGGGTGGGAAAACACGTTTTTCATCCACCAAAAATATGGTAATCTTTTGCCAAGCTTTTGCCACGGGTCCAGGTTCATTCAAGAAAGCCGCACGTCTATTGGTCAAAGACTGACGTAAAAGCGTCGACCAAATTTCTCCCAAATCACACAATTAAACTGGGAGGTCAAATGCATGTGGATAAACTTCTTAACTATTAGTCCAAGATTTAACACTCCAATCGACTTTACGACTAAAACCACGACAAAAGGGTTAAAAACCGAAACTCTGCCTAATAAAATGATTGCTCGAAGGTTACCGCATGGCGTTGGTTTTGTAAGTATTATGTGTATTATAATTCGAGCAAATTGGCAAAAATCACGACAAATAAATTTAAAAAATGCAAGCCATCTTACCGTTTACGTACGATTTTTGCGTCAAATCGTCTAAAATTAATCTTCAGGTAAAAGTTTTTCTTCAAAGTTCACAATGCTATCAAGCTGTGATGGTAAATTTTTTCCCCTTTGGAGGTCATCGATCATCCCATGTCTATGTTTAGATAGACGATTGACTTAATTATGTATAACAAATATTTGTACAATTTGTGAAGCAATTGAACTATTTCAGGATGCTGCAAAAGCCAATGTGGATGATGTCAAAGAAAGCGAAGATGCTCAACGTTTGGGTCCTGACCAGCTTGTGAAACATCCGTTGCAAAACAAATGGACCTTGTGGTTCATGCGCAACACTAAAACCAAAAACTGGGAAGATAATCTTTGTGAAGTTACTTCATTTGAAACTGTAGAAGATTTCTGGGCGTAAGTATCGACGAGTGCGGTCTGGTAATTTACCAATACAAGGTGTCTATCACATTCAAAATTTACAAGTTTATCAGTACAGTATTTTCAAATTCCATTCTCAGAGCTATTGAAAATATCGGTTTGACTTTATTAATAATTTATTAAAGCTAGAAATGGACGTGTCAGAAGACCAAATGTTTCGTTACAATATACAGAAAAATCTTGACATTTAAAATTCCTTTGAAAATCTTAACTGTTCGGTTCTTCATAATACGATCCATCCTAATTCAGTTACCTTTTCTCTCATTGCAGTTTATACAATCATATAGAAAGTGCTAGTAAGTTAGCACCAGGATGCGACTACTGTCTTTTCAAGGTATACAAAACATCTTAATGCTAGTGTAGTTACCAAGTCTGATGTGCGTGTCTTCAACAGTCCGGCATAAAGCCCATGTGGGAAGATGACCGCAACAAGAGAGGTGGAAGATGGCTCGTCAACCTAAACAAGAGTCAAAGAATGCACGAGTTGGATTCTTACTGGCTAGAAACTGCAAGTTCCTCACATATACAAGTATACTACTTAAAGTGGAGTGTTGTCTCATGCGTTTCTCCATTTCCAGGTGCTTTGCTTGATCGGCGAAGCTTTCGATGGCCAGAGTGATGACATATGTGGTGCGGTAGTTAACGTTAGAGGAAAGGGTGACAAGATATGTGTTTGGACCTCTGATGCGAGGAACGAGGATAATAACAGGAAAATCGGGCAAGTTAATATCTGGAAAAAGACTTGCAATTATATATGATTTCCGTTTACACCTGTAGAATAATATAAGTTTGTTTGCAGGTGGAAGCTAAAGGAGCGGTTAAGCTTACAACAAAAAGCATCAATATTTTATCAGGTGATTTTAACAATTTCAGAAAGCCATCTTGCGATAACGTTTATAATAATTGATATGGTTACTTGAAAAGGCCCATGACGACTCCCAGACAAAAACTAGTTCCACTGCTAGGTCTCGGCTAACGATGTAACTACAGCTAAAATTAGGTACGCATTTTGCTTTCGCTATAGTTTTAGAAACATTTATGCACGGTGCAGTAATATCGCTAATTTTTTAGGCATTAAACTTTTTGGACAACACGCGTGAAAAAGATCGCGAGTAAAGCAAGGTGTCCTGAACTGGATTATCAACATGAAATCACATGTTCATTTATTTAATTTTTTGTTGCTAATAAAATGGAATTTCCTAACTGAATGGAAAAAGAAAATGACAACATGTATCAGTACTTCCACTCTTCTAAATTCATTTGTTACAATTTGATATCGTTGCTATTGCTGGCATGTACGAAGAGCAGTTGCTAGATTTATTTATACTTTCCTTATTACTTTCTTTACCAGCAAAGAGCTTGGCGCCATTAACTTGTTATACCAGCATTTAGGTTTAGGGAATTTTTCCATTGACGTGTACTGAAGGTTGATTTGTGGAATTAAAAAGTTCACCATCCGACTGCTAAAATTTTATTAAATGAGGGGACATGGGAATGTTACACAAGATGCGCGAATACATGTATAGTGATAACATGAAAATAATAAAAGTGACACTACATGAAGACAAATAGTGCCACCTTCCATATCCGAGAATCGCTAGAAATTTTGCTTTGTCCAGCAACACGATCGTGCAGTCTTCGCCTCATCTTACTCCCATCCGCCACGTCCACCGCGACTTCCTCTGAAGCCCCTTCCTCCGCCTCCTCTACCACCACGGCTTCTTCCTCCCCGGTCACCACCTCGGAATCCTCCTCCGCCACGTCCCCCTCTGAAGCCACCACCTCGACCTCCACCACCTCCTCGTGGAGAACCACCATATGAACCTCTGCCTCCGCGGAATCCTCCACCGCCACCGAATCCTCCTCCTCCTCTGCCTCCACCTCCCCTTCCTGAAATACATTCTCAACATGAGTTACAAAAGTATGCACCAGCAGTAATACTGCATTGTCCTTATTTACACCTGAATTAATATCTACTGACGGAACTCAAAATCATTTGCCAATGAATGTTAACAAATTGATTTTGCCATTTTAAACTTCGTGTCCATTAGCATTGCAGCAGTGAATAAGTTACGAAATTTGATAAACGACGAAGAAAACACAAAAATTCATGCAAACCTCCTGCATGTCGTCCTACGACAACCGTCTTGCCGTTTAACGTCTTGGAATTTGCTTCTTCAAACACCGCATCACTGTCCTCTTTGCTGCTAAAATCTAAGATTGCGAACCTGCAAAAAAAGACTCGTTAGCAGAAATTTCTATGTGTGGGACCATTTTGAATGTCTGATATTTACCCCTCCCTCAAGACAACATTGGATGCCTTTGGAAACTCCCTCTTTATATCTTCAACTGTTGTACCGCTTGGGATTTCTCTGATGTTGAGAGACGGAGAGTCAGGCCCACCCTGCTGCCGTTTCGCTCCAACGAAATCTACGTTGATTTCGTTCCCGGCAACTTTCTTTCCCTTCAACGAGCTGTGATTCTTCACGGCTATATCCTCAGATTCAAACGCCAAAAACGCAATCCTACAAATAAATAAACAAGAAAATATCAGCACCTACAACATTCACAGCAAACAATAATCCTAACCAATTCTTACCCTTTAGACCTATTCTGTGGGAATCTGACGCTTATTATATCGGACGAAATTTCCTTCACGTCATCTTCCGAGATGTCTGAAGGGAGGCCGCTAACGAATAACGTCTTAAGATCTTCCTCAAGTCTGTTAAAACGTTTCGGTTCGGGTTGGTCGCCGTTCTCTTCGGCTTTCCGCTTTTGACCCTGGTTTGGTGTCGCGGCTTGTTGCTGAATTAGCAAAGGAAATCGCAGTTATAATTTTACGAGTCCGAACAACGGCAATATTAAACCAAAGTCATACTTGTGGTTTTGCCTGTGTCTTTACGAGTTTTCCTTTGGAATCGGCTTCTTCGTCATCATCATCGTCATCATCTGTAAGCAAATGCAAATTTATAGTTTATCAATCGTACACAGCGAAATATTTTCTGTGTATTTTTCTCACCGTCATCTCCTTCTTCTTCGTCATCATCATCGTCGTCGTCATCGTCTAGATCACCATCTTAAAATAAAAATAAATTATGTGTTATGTAAATTACTAAAATTTAACACTCAAATTGCACTAACTGACTGGAAATTAATACCATAATTTATCAGGTGAAGTTTAACAATATCCGAGAACACATTGACGATCTTAAGTATTTAAAAATTGCATTACTTTTTCATATTATATTCGTGTTCAACGTATTCTCGTTAATAAAAACAAAACCCTGAACAAATTAACATTCTTACTGTATATCGTTTAGTTCCCACAATGATCATGCAAAGCCACGTTTTGCCGGAGGACAAAAATCGTGGTTAGTGTAACAAAACTTTCGTTCTGTTTCAGAACAAAAATTCATTTCTTTTAATTAATTGCAATATTGTAGTGCATTGCTGATAGTGTTCCATGCATGGGAGACTATCCCCCCCCAAGTTTACAGCAACCTCGTAATGCGATTTCAGACACGTGACGCAATTTTATTGCAATAGTCGAATGGCTCGCGCAATATCGCCGTAGCGATAACGATGAAAACTTGCAGCCCCCAAAAATGGCAAGCAACATAGTTGCAAATGCAAGATTTGTCGGTTACCATCGTCATCTTCGTCCACTTCCGCGTCGTCCTCTTCTTCATCATCGTCGTCATCATCTTCGTCTTCATCGTCGTCACCTTTTGCCATAAGTTTCTTTTTCTTTTGTTCCTCAACTTTCTTCAATATCTGAAAACAAACAACGATGGGTTCATCAGTTTCATATCACGTGGTCATAACTTTCATTGTTCGAGCTTGAAACGTGATCGTCTACTTTCACTCTTAAAAATAATTAGTACTAAAAAACGACACACTAACTTAATTTCCAATGTTTTTACGAACGCTGCACATAACAAATGGGCCAAAAAATGTAACCATTAGTAATGGTTGCCATTAGTTACCACGTTAAAACAAAAACCTTCAACACGTGCACAATTTTTTTGCTAACTATATATTACTATTCTAACATCCAACAAAACGCCAATTATTATTTGATCTTATCCACGATGTACCACATTAATTCCAGTTTATAATACGCCTTAAATTTGAGACAACGCAGTTGGTCGAGTTGTAATGTTTTTTCGGAGACCGCATGGTGCGTTAGGCTTAAAAGTGTTAAATCTCATTCCCTCACAATTTTCTGATTTACATCGCCAAACTTTCAGAATTTCAGTACTGGAAATAACGCACATCACAGAACGACTGCAGCATTAGCCGGTGTTTATTAAAGCAGCGACGAGGTTGTAAAAGGCGAAATTTAGTGCACATTTTGCAGATCGTAAATACACAACCAGTGTAAACAGACATTTTCTTTTCGGATGGGAATAGAAAATGCGATTGCGTTTCGTCTGATTATAGTAAATAATTAGCTATAATACCTGTTGCTGTTTCAGCTGGGCCTTTGATTTTGCCATTGTTCAGTCGATGTTGTTCAAGAAGCGAAGAAAAACGAGACGTCTCTGACCAACGTTTACCACAAAAGAGAGTGGGAGAAAAGCGCGCAGCAAAATGGTAGTAGGGAAGACGCGCAATGTACTCTGGGAGTCGCTACGGTAATCGCACGGGCCGGTTTTGGCGGCATTCGTTTAAATTCAAATAAATGTTTAAACGCTATTCCGCTTTCCAGTACCGTACTAATAAATTTTAATCTGGATATAATAATAAAACTCTAATCAACAATTTATTGAAACGTAAAATAAAAACGGCAATCAATGCGCAATCAATGTTGTTTGTTGATATACAAGATACGACGCCACACGGGAAAAATTCGAATCAACCAGTCATTCAACCTACGTCGTTTGCCACCAGGTGGCGCGTGATAGAGATAATCAAGACAATTCAATTTTTAGGCGCGAAAATAAATATTATCAAGAGTGGATAAATAGTGGATTTCATCCACTCTTGATATTATCCATACTAACCTTATCCATACCAAGAGTGGATACCCATATTGTGATACTTTCCACAATGCTTTCCAGGCCCGTAGCCAGGGGGGGGGGGGGGGGGGGGTCGGGGGGGGGG
>JAQIWR010001925.1:0-12343 GCA_034695945.1 Glomeris hexasticha
CGGCTCAGCAGGCGTGTGTGATGTCTATGGTAAGTGTGTGTTAAAACCTATTTCTCCCAGTAGTCGTACATTCGATCTTCTTCAGTGCGCATGCGCACCGAACAAAGTGTTCTACGCAGCTAATTCTACTGCGCAGTCGTGAAATGGGTCTATAGCGCGAAGTGTGCACCCAGCATTACCCATACGCTCCCACGTTTGTCACAAGCTACTGAGATTGTAATCAACTGTTGGATCAAGGGTTGGATCGATCAACGGATCGGAAACAAGACATACATAAATTGGGCATGGAAAAAAAAGTAAGTGCATATCCTCTTCATATCGTCAATACATATTTGGCTGGAATTCAGTCATTCCCCTTTTGTTTCCTAAAGGTCTTACAAAACTGGGACTAGAATTGAAAACAATTACACCACCCAAGGCACCACCTATATACGTATAACGGCAAGGACCTACCTATACAAATTGGTACATTAAATCAAGATGAATTGTACTATTATTTTACTATTATACTACTATTAATGTGACCAGTGTGAATAAATGTCATGAATATGTTTATCAGTGGCAAATATTAGTCAAATGTATAGTAAATCGACACATTAAAAATGTGGATTTAAATATCCAATTTGAAAGTAATCTTTCAGAATGACTTATGGACTAGTACAATAACTAATACTGTCACAAAAGCAGTAGTAGTATAATGGGTCCTTGCTTACAGTATGTAATACCTTTTCCCTCAAATTCATTTGACAAACAGAAATTATAATGAGATTTTTTATATCTTAGAACGTTAATATATGAACATCAAATTTTATCACATTTCCTAGGCTTACAGCAAACAACAACCAAGAATCCATTATACTACCATGTAAGTCTGTAATTCCATTATTACCTATTTAGTAGGTAGTACTTATAATAGCATAATTTGGCCTTGTTTTAATTATCAACGTAGTATGAATTACACACTAGGGCGGAAAGTATGGTTTTGTCACATAATATTTTAAAACAATACCTGGAGCATGGAGATGTACGTATCATAAATGCCCATATCATTTAATTCTTGTAGTTATATTTATAATTTTTAATAAACAAATGGAACTTACTAGTAATTTGCAGATTGCCCTCGTATATAATACTACCAATTGGTAGTATAATGGATCCGCGATATACTGTATAACTACTTAAAGGTAGTGTTTCAAATCCATTCATGTGTATTATATCCTTTTATAGAAATGTCTGCGAACCTTGTCAAACAAACAGCACATGATAAATATTGCTACTATGGGATTTGCAAAAACCAGTTATCAAAATGTGTCCCGGAAATTAAATTCATCCCGTTCCCAAAACCAACCACAACTGAAGGAGCATATCGTGCACAACGTTGGATTGCTGCATGCCGCCGAGAATCCTTGACACTGACATCAATAAATAACCATACGTATGTGTGTAGTCTACATTTCATCGATCCCGATGGACCTACACCAAGTAATCCTGATCCAATACAGGCAACATGTGCAATGGTAAGAACAGAGTACAGACATTTGTTAATATTTTTCACTTTTTGGCGTTATTCTCAGATTAACCTTGTCTGTATTTCCTTGAATAGGTACCTGCCAGGTGAATTCAGAAACGTGGACTTTCAGAATTTGGCATGAACAGTCAGCCTGATCAACAAAAGGTAATGTTCACTCAAGGACCCATTATGCTACCCATTATATGGTAACAGTATATAACAGGTCCTTGGTTCATTCTTACAAACTTGAAATATCAACGCCTACTTTATATATATTCTCCTATTTTTAGGTGAAAGTTATAAAGATTGTCGCTAACTATGATGAACAACCACGGTCACAATTATTGCAAAGTACACAAGATATGGTGGTCCAAACAGAGCAATGTCATCATTCCACAGCAACCCAAACTGAGCAACCTAGGAGCAATGAAGCCAGTCCTACTGTAATCATTTTCAACCTTGTCCAAGAAATCATGAAAAATTTCAAAGATTGGTTTGTGAAATATGACATTGGAAGCTCTGTCACTGCGGCAATTGCAAAATGGGTCAACTCTGAAATCACAATGACTGTGGTAGTAAAACTGTATAATGATACATTTAGTGTGTCAATCATGGTTGGACAATATAAAGTGCACCAAGGTCACCCATTTTGGGTAAACCACGAGCAATCTACAAATACCCAGGGCATCATAAAGTTGCTGCATGACCTCTCTAATATGAAGATTTGTCTGAAGCTTGAAAAGATGCATCGTAATGAAAGGTCAAGAACAACAACATGCAAATTGTTATGTGAGGCACCCAGTTTAATTTGTTCTGCATGCAAAGAAGTAGTATCCCAAAATAAGACTTGCATTGAGTTTGCGGCACCTCCAAGACCAACTACAAGCAACATGCATATGAGCAATCCATTGTTGCTGGCCAAGATGACAGTTATGAAGAAGACTTTACGAAATGTACGATTTCAGAATCGAAGATTACGGGCAAAGATAGCAAAATGTATCAAGGATGAAGGCCACGAGTTATGCACGAAGGTTGATGCTGATTTCCTTGCTACTGTTCAGGAAAATATTAATGAGTTTGGCAACTCACAGGCCTTATTTCTTCAAGAGCAAATTAGAGCTGCAAAGGCAAAAGGGCGTGGCCACCGTTGGCACCCGAAGATCATAAAATGGTGCATATACATGCAGAGGAAGCATAGAAAGTTGTATAAAACTATACGAAACAGTGACTATGTAATACTACCATCTGAAAGGACACTTCAGCGACATTCTACTAGTTTTGTGAAGAAATGTGGATTTACTGACGAAGCCATTAAGGAAATCCTGGATGAAGTCAAGGACATCGATGAACCTTTGCGCTATTTTAGCATTATTTGTGACGAAATAAAGATCAAAGAAGACCTCATTTACGACAAATATACTGGTGAACTAATTGGATTTCTTGATACCGACACATTTGACAAAACGCTGCCATTGATTTGTTCAGCAAGGAGCTAGAAGTGGAAACACCGATGTTGGCATCACACGTTCTGCAACTCATGCCATTTAAGCTGGCCACTGGCTTACTTAGCAACACGTGATGCTACTGCCCAAGATGTCTATGATATTATTTGGGCAGCCGTTGCATGACTTGAAGCAGCCAATTTGAAAGTGCTATGCCTTATCTGCGATTCACACCACGTTAACAGGAGAGTTTTGAAATTGTTGAGCGGCGAGTCCAAATTTGCCAACAAAACTCCTAACATATTTGCACTGGATGACGACCGGGACTTATATTTTATATGTGACCCATGCCATCTTTTCAAGACTGCCCGAAATAGTATATTTAATAGCAACTTTGGACTGAAGAGCCGTCTACTTTGGAATAATGGGCAAGATATCGTCTGGACTCACATTCTGGAGATGTACGAGAAGGATTCAAAAAGGAAGTTTCGTAATGCTCCAAAAGTGAAATATCACCATGTCTATCTGACATCGTATGGCATGATGCGTGTTTCATACGCTACTCCAATATTCAGTGAAACAGTTGCTGGTGCGTTGGAAAAGCTAGTTGGACCAAAAGCTACAGAATTAGTTAGACTAATAAGACTCATGAACAAGGCATTTGACATGATGAATGTGAGGAATTTACACGAGGGCTGGCATCAACGAAATCCTGACAAGAATCCATACACTTTAGCTGATGATAAAATATTTGATGTAAGAAAGTGCATTTCATCTTTCTATTTCTATACAATTAATTAATTATAAATGTATTACAGTGGCTTGAAAATGAATTCCTCGGTTTCTTTCAAGAATGGCAGAAAAATGTCATGGAACGAAAAGGTTTCTTTTGCAAGAAGGACCGACAAAAAATGATGCTTGCAAAGGACTCAAGAGACGGCTTTTCAATCACAGGTCTACACAGTAATATTATAAGAGGGCATCCATAAAATACATTTAAACTTTGCAATTTTTCATCATCTTCCAAAGAAAAATCAGTCATTTTCATTTAATCCCCTCCTCTGACATCATTAGTAACTTTAATTGCTCAAAAAGAAGTGTTCCTATTTAAAATAAAAATCATTTAGCAATGGTTCTGTATTTGCCCATTTCCCATGTACGCCGGAAAAATCGTTTTCAAAAATATTCCCCCTCCTCCACAATGCTGATGTTTTAATGGATGCCCGTGTACATAATCAGTAATTGCTTTAAATATTTCATACATTCTATCAAATTATATACCTATAAATATGCAGTCAGGTCAGAGTGAACTTGACATCAAAACTATAATCTTCTGAATATATCATATCGAATAGAGGAAGCATCTGGGTAGTACAATGGTATTTACCAACAAGTTAACTCTGGACCAACTGCATATATTTGTATTTTACATGGTGTCGTTGATATGCAATTATTATTATTTTCTTTTACAGTACCATCTATTGTAGCAGTTGGCAAATTCATGCTCCAAAAAGGTGCAAAATTCTTTTTGACTGGAAAGCTTTTACAAGACCCCATTGAAAATTATTTTGGTCAACAACGAGCTGCATGCGGTGATAATGATGCTCCATCGCTAATTGAATACGCATCAAATGTGGCCAACATTAAAGCTAATAGGAGTAATATATTTGATGACATCAGCGGAAACATTAAGAAACACAGGTAAATGAATTATAAGTTTTTATTTACAACTTTTACATGCACTATTTCTGTACCAATGGATTTGGCAAAATGTTAATATCTACAGCAAGGAGTGGTTTTCGAATTGCGGATTCTTTATTCTTTAAAGATTTTCTCAGTCCTTTTTTTCCTCGAATAACTGACCCATTACACCTCTGTATCTTTTCCTTTAAGATGTTTACTTTTCCATTGGCAGACATTAATTTCAGCTTCTCACTGAATTTGGTGAACAACCCTATTGGAAAAATAATTTATGTGGCCCACATCTGATGTGTGTTATGAAACGGTGGGCCACATCATCTTGTGGCCCACATCCCTTATGGTCACCACATCCCTTGTGGCCCACATCCCTTATGGTCACCACATCCCATGTGGTCACCATATGCCTTGTGGCCCACATCATTTATTATCGCCATATCTGTTGTGGTCCACATCCCTAATGGTCACCACATATCCTATGGCCCACAAAATCTTGTTTCTATAGTGATGAGATTTTCTACATAAATCGCAATTAAAAATTGCCATTTCAGTCCAACATGTTTTGGTATTCATTTATTAAAAACATCTACAACAAAATGTAATATTAAATATAGTACTATATTTAATTATCAATCAAACCATGCAAACACAATACACAACAAAAATGCAGATTATATAAAGTGCTAAATATTTTAATTACACTTACAAAAATACAGTTGTGTTTAACTTTGGTTTAACTTCTCGATAGAATATACAGTATATAGGCTATCCGTAATGTATAAGCCGCATTTCATATTAAAACTCAAAGCTGTTATATGGTTAAATATTCAATAAGGAAACATTTAACGTTCATATTAAAGTATTAAAAATTTTATTAAAATTATTATCTTACATTTGAAATGGTTTCTTGGCCCTAAGAAAAATAACTTACATAAAAGAGTGCTTTGTCTTCCCCTTAACCAATTCCTGAAAGGCCATAACGATTTGACCTGCCATTTAATAATAGTTTGAGAGTTCAATATAATTCAAGTTGTACACTTGCAATATGAAAGGATCTTAGAATCGCAGAAATTTTTCCTAGAGCCAATTAAAGATACGGTAATATTTAAAAAATAGTATGAAATGCATGTTAATTTTTTAGTTAATTGACATTTGGCATTGCAACAGATTTCTGCTATTGCAAGTTGCATTTCAAAAATAAGGGCTGTTAGATTATAAAAAGAACAGGCAATAGAAACAATTGTAGTAATCGTTCTATGCACATACACACCAAAGCGACTTGTTACATAAATATCATAATTTTGGAAGCAATTTTAGTACTTTAAAATATTTTTAGCATGTCCAACACAGACCAGATGATCAAACAGTTCAGTAGGAATTTAACATTGTGATTCCATTTGCAGCCATGACCTTATTACCTAGCGATTAAAACGTCTTTTTGCACCTCAAAAAATGTATTGCATCTCAAGGATTTGAGGAAAGCGAAGTGTTGAATTTTATGCAGAGGTTATTAAAGAATATTTTACTAAAAGTTCTTCCAAAATGGATACATTATTTATATTACAAATTGCTTTGGGATGTATGCACGCTTTTTGATAATCATACTGCCTCTATTTTTGAAATGCGACTAATACTTTCCGGATAACCCACCTACTTTTTTAATTTAAAATCCTGAATTTTTTAATTCAGTAATCCGTTTATGTTCTTGATTTCCGCTTCAGGGTCCGTCCTTTTGTGTTCTTGCTTTTTCATGTGGAAGATAAGCGCAGAATTCTTGTAAAGGAAACGTGCATACATTTCTGTTGAAAAGCAATGCTAAATTAATACATGATATGCATGAATAAAAGCATTACTATTTAATGCGATAAACAAATCGTTTCAACAAAATATATAATAGAAAATACCACTCTTGAAAATACTAATATGTATGTATATATATATATATATATTAGTATTTTCAAGTTTGGATATGTGCACTACTTTTAGACCAGCAATTTTAATTGCATTTTTAGGTTGAATTAAATTATATCCCATTAATTTGCCAATTACTTTACAGCAGAATTTATTTTGACTCACATCCAAAATCATGGCAAGTGAAATTTTAGACTCAAATATCTAGAATAATTATTTCAGTCTAATGTGTTGCTCAGCTTCATTTCACCAATTGCAACTACATTTCTACTCAGAATGATAAATATAACTCACACGATTTGAATCTTTGATCATGAGCAACATTCAGAGTGACCGTTGCGTTAGGCTTAATCTCACTGGGAATTTTGATGCATGCCAGAAACAAGCTGAGGAAAATTGGAGAGCAAAATTTACATAATTTATATAACGTACCTCAAAAACGATGGATATTGATTCCCTAAATAAGGTTTTGAAGGTTGAAACCGCCATGAACTGAGGTAGCAGAGCACAATTCAAATGTACGTGACCAAACACAAACCCAACGATCGAAGTGGGCGGAGCTACAGGAAATGTTGCCAAAATGAAGAAAGTGTTGTGGTCCGTACCATATGAAGTCGTACTGCAAGTGTTGTGGTCCACATGACATCCCAATGAATGTGTTGTGGTCCACATGACATCACATTGAATATGTTGTGGTCCACATGACATTCCATTGAAAGCGTTGTGGACCATATGAAGCAACACTTCTAGTGTTGTGGTCCACATGCAATAACCACATCAACTGATGTGGTCAAATTTGATTTCCCACAGCATGGTTTATGGCCCACATAAAAAAACCACTACAAAGGATGTGGACCATATTAAATGTGATGTGGACCATACAAAATGTAATGTGGACCATAACAAATCTGTTGTGTTCCATAACAAATTTGATGTGGACCACATAAAATTGTTGTGTAAATTTCCAATAGGGATTGCAACCAAAAATGACGAAAAATACCCTGACAGTTCTCCTTTAAGTTATACCATACTTCAGATTTATTCACAGAAAATTCATTTGTTCGAGTAAAGATAAAATCTTTCTGCCGGATAATATATTATTGCCGAGTCTTTTCGGGCGTCAACACTGCCAACTTGTATTTGTGAATCAATATTTTGCACGTTCTCCTCGCAGATCTGCAAATGGAGGGAAACGCATAATTGTAATAAATTTTGAAACGCGCATTTAGACACTTGTGAGTATCCTTACATCCCAGCCCGGATTATGCGAAAGTGCCCTGTCTTCGAAAGGTCGACCACGGTCGACCCGAGTCGAGAATCTTCCGAGTCGCTGAGACGTCCACCGTCAACCACCACGTGTACTTTGGGCCATATGTCTTGGAACTCCTAAGAAATATGCAAACGTTTGGAAATCAATGACATGAAGAACTGTATGGGCGAATACTCAATAATTAAGTGTTATACATCGATGCTGAGACTGCTCTGGGTGTTACTGACGTTGGCACTCGTAAGCGCCAAAGGCCCATTAAGTGATGCGGCAACTTTGCTTAAAAAAGCATCGTTCACAATCCGGACACCAACCAGGTTGGTGTGAGGGTTCAGGTGTGGATTGAGTGCCGATGTCCTTTCGAAGACCAGTGTCACTGGACCTGGAAGGAGTTCTTCGAGGAGCGCACGAGGAACGTTCACTTTGGCCCACCTGTAACATAGCAATGAATGGACAATTAAGTTCAAATGTGGAAGGTCAAACAGAGATACGGTGGTTTACATCATTTTAAGTTTATACTTTGCAATGTCATCGATCTTCGCCACACAGATGGCAATAGGTTTGTTAGAATTGCGGCTTTTAATGTTGTACAAGGTCCTGACAGCTTGGTCATCCTGGGCACATGCTGCCAGACCGTAGACGGTGTCAGTGGGAACAGCAGCCACCAAACCTCGGTGCAAAAGTGCGGCTATAAAAGCAGCAGCACGGTCAACATCCTCTGCAACAAACAAAATTCACACAAATTCATTATCAAATTCATTCTAATTGAAAGACCACTGTATGTAAATTGTTCTGCTTTCACTTGGTTTACTTCTGAATCTCACAATTTCAAATGTAATTAGCTCTTTGGTGATATCTGCTTTAAATTAAAGCATACAAAGTTATATATATAAGCTTATAACATAAATTTCCATGATTTCCCTGCAAATTTATTTCATAGCTTTTTCAAATACATTTTCAGGGAAATTCCTTAATAGCAGTCGGAATTTGTCCAGCAATTAACTTAATTTTATTGTACTCTAACTGGATTTGACATCAATCGTATTACGAATATATTGCAATGTTGTGAAAACATGCAGGAGCTGCATGTTACGAGGGGGCGGAGCTTCAATGCAATCAACATACCCGGGGAATCGGTGTTTAGATCGAGGATCTTATCTGTTCTCATCATGGTGGCCATCACCTGATGGCGGAATGATGTTCTCGAACGACTAAATCTAGCGCAATTGATGGCGAAAGTCATTGCGTCTCACAGAAATTTACAAATGACTCGATGCAAACTCCGCACCCACGATATGTGGCGAGACGACATCGTTGATGTCAAAAGAATGAATGCAGTGTGCTATGATACCCAAGCTTTATTCCCTCACTGCTCTAATCTTGTATATACGTCGTTATAACCGAAAAGCGATGGAAAACAAAAATAAATTTAATGAGAAGAATATGTGTTCATTTGATTGTTACGAATTACGAATCCAAGACTAATAATCGTCCGTGCAATAACGAACATCTTTAAACTAAACGCACAGGGATAATGACACACAGCTTGCACAAACGTATCGCGATGTAGATAAAAGCGGGAAAATTTAAAATGGGCTCCATTTTATGAATGGTTTTTACTTCTCTCTGCAACATAAAATCCTTGATAAAATTATAGTGTATAGATATAACGAACTATTTTCCCTTGGATTTCCTCAGTGTTGAGGGTTTAAGTAAAGTCATATATATGCCATATAAAACAGGTCGTATTTAATAGAAATTTGGTTTAAATTAATTTAATTAAATCGTCCATATTGCATGGAGGTAGATTTGGAGGGCTCCATGAAGTGGCGTAAATGTTGTCATACGCCAACTGTTGTAATTATAGACTAGTATCGCTATAACAAAAAAGTTTGGTAGCCGGTCAAGGCCGTCAAGGCCAAACTGCATGGGCGTATAATTAACCCCAGAGTTTAACATTTAAATTATAGAGTATATATTAATAATTACTTCATTTGCGAGTATATAAACTTATGAAATTATAACTTATTATGAATTATAATTAAGATTTGAATTGTAATGCATAAAGTCATAAAGTATTGAATTTCGTATTTACTCCTTAATTGCCCAAGACAAACTGCTCTGCAGGATTCTGCAACAAATCCGAAACGCAGAAGTAATTAAGCAGAAACGTGTTAGAATTTCTGCAGAATTAATTGTGCAGATCCGATTTTCCCCAGTTACGTGAAGATACTTAATTTTATTTTTATATTATTATAGACAATTTAAGAGTGAAATAGAAATGAAACTTATAAGGTCAACAGATCAATAAACAGCGTTCCGTAAAACGTGCTCTGCAGAAAATCTTATCAAAATATTGCAGATTTGCTTTCAATTCTGCAGAAAAGGTTTCTGCAGAGTATGCAGAATTCTGCAGACACATTTTGTCTTGGGTGAGCTAGTCCACGCATACTTCATTATTCTAAATGAATCACATATGTGTCTTAATTCTTTAAATATGTCAACCTAATCTGATCAATATGTATAAGAAAATTCATTGGATGCCCTCTTGGTGACGTCACACCCAAAACCGGAAGTGTTGAGAAAATGGCGGTCACGTGGTACTTTTTGCCTACATATTATAAAAAAAATGCACTGTGCAGAATTTTGTTTTGTACCAGTCAAGGCCAAACTGTAGAACTTATTAATTAAAGCCAGATTTAGAAATTTAAGAGATCTATTTTCGTCTGCTAAGCATAACGACAGCACATTTATGTCACGCTGCTGCAAATAGAAATTCGAGACTTGTAATTGCAGTGTTCAATAGGTCATCGGTTTCTATCAATCCCCCCTCTTGGTGTACTCGTAAGGTCATTTTAGAGGGCGTTTCAGACGAGTTCAACGCAATCTCATCATGTCCCGAAACGAGAAAATCGCCATCGTTGGCTGGTGAGCGTATACTAATTAAATAGGCCTAAACTAGAAAACTGTACGTCAAAACGTTCCACAGAATTCATATTTTCGAATGTTTTTCCAGCGGTTTGATTGGCAGAAGCTGGGCTATGCTATTTGCTGCTGCTGGCTACAAAGTTTCCTTGTACGATTCTTTGCCTCAACAAATCCCACTGGCCTTGCAGGAAATCGAAAAGACTTTAATAACTTTTGAGGCTTCTGGTCTGTATGTTTTTAGGGTCTTTAATAACTTAATCAGCTGAAGACTTAAATGTTGCCGCTAAGTAATAAAAATATAACTTTGCTGTATAGGTTTACTGCGTGGTAACCTGTCTTCCAAAGACCAACTTGCGGCCATCACCGCAAGTCCAGAACTTGCTGCATGTGTCCAAGGAGCATCTTTTGTCCAGGTCAAAAGTCGACAAGAAACCTATCTGTCCTTCATATTACTTACACACTAATAAAGACAGAATCATTTTTAGGAAAGTGTACCAGAGGATCTTGAAACTAAGAAGGGAGTTTTGTCCTCTGTGGACCAATACCTGGAAGATGGCGCCATATTGGCATCATCAACCAGTGCTATAATGCCAACAGCTTTGTCCGAACACCTTAAACACAGGGAACGTTTCATAATTTCTCACCCGGTACATGACCAACCTCTTAAAAAGTCACACAAAAAACGATATTGTTAAGTCCCTTTTCCACTGTACGCAGGTGAACCCACCGTATTTCGTACCGCTCGTCGAAGTGGTTGTCGCACCATGGACATCACCCCAGGTCTTGCAAAGAACCAAGGAAGTCCTGGAGTCGATTGGTCAATGCCCAATAACCCTTCATAAAGAAATCCCAGGCTTTTTATGCAATCGTCTTCAGTACGCTCTGCTTAACGAATGCTGGCGTCTTGTGCAGGTAACTTTCGCACTGTCCGTAGGGTACAAACACGTGTCGGCTTGACTTGCAATCTTCAAATACAAGCCGAGACGTAGTTTCTACCCCATAAGAGGACATTCATTAAAAGATTTTAATTCAGAGTGGCGTAGTGTCCGTGGAGGACATTGACAAAGCTATGAGCGAGGGTCTCGGCATGAGATACGCGTTCCTCGGAGCTTTGGAAACCGCGCATCTCAACGCTGAAGGTTTGGATGCATCAGCACTGAACACATTTTGTCCTCACTTTTAACATCGACGTCCTTTCTCTCCAGGGATGGCCAATTACGTGGAGCGTTACGGAGACACCATCTACCGCGTGTCGTCCGACTCGGGACCTCCGCCGAAATGGGGAGGGGAAGCCGCCGTGGAAATCGACCGTCAGTTGCGCCAGCTGGTTCCTTTGGAACAACTTGCTCAGAGACGCAGATGGAGAGACGAGTGCCTGGCTCAACTGCTCAAACTCAAGAATCTCATGAAGTCCAAGAAATAGCTTACGGATTTCTGACATTGCCACGATTCAGTTTTTCACTGTACGAAAACAATCCAAGCTTGCGCAATAAAATAGTACTTTGGAGGCGAACAGAAAGCTTTTTCATGCCTTGCTTGAATCTTTCACTGTTTATTCATTTAATATCAAGGAATCTAGTAGTATCA
>JAQIWR010001926.1:0-12343 GCA_034695945.1 Glomeris hexasticha
AACGCTAACCAATAGGGAGGCCAGATTTGACCTATAAAGGTATCGTACACGATGGGCTCGGGGTCAAGTAGATTAGTCTTTCATATTGGGCATTTATGAAAATTGTGGACCATTGTAGACTATCATCCAGCTATAGTGTAGTGAAGAGCGACAATTTTGGAGATTAATTGTAAGTCAGACAGTTCAGCTAGTCTTTCATTAAACCGCGCATTTTCTACCTTTGAGAGAGCTAGTGTTTTTATTTTGTGAACAACCCTGACAAGGGTTGTTACAAAATGAATTGCAATAAAATAATACAACAGTGCTATGTGCACATGCACAATTAAAGATAAGTAACAATTAAAACGAACATTAATTGAACGGTTTAAGAAGTTCGATTACCTTATTGGAAATTTCCCTAATGGACCATAATGGATTTGTGATGGTATATGATGGACCATAATGGTTTTGTGATGCTACTCGATGGACCAAAATGGTTTTGTGATGGTAGTCAATGGACCATAATGTTTTCGTGATGGTATCAAAATGGACCATTATGTTTTCGCGATGGTACTTGATGGACCATCATGTTTTCATCATGGTACTCGATGGACCAACATGTTTTTGTGATGGTATCAAATGGACCATGACGTTTTTGTGATGGTATCAATTGGACCAAGATGTTTTCTTGATGATATCAAATGGACCATCAAGCTTTAATGATGGTATCAAATGGACCATCAAGTTATCATTATGGTATCACATGGACCATCAAGCTTTCATGATGGTATCAAATGGACCATCAAGTTTCCATCATGGTATCAAATGGACCATTAAGTTTTGGTGATGGTACCAAATGGACCATAACATTTTCGTAATGGTATCAAATAGACCATCATATTTCATGATGGTATCAAATGGGCCATCATTGTGGGATGACAATGGTTTACTGTAGGCTATAGCAATGTGTTGATGGTTATAGCTATGAGAGCCCCAAAAATGTCTTAGTTGTTCTGCAAGCATAGCTAGCATAAGGTGTGCACGTTATAATAAGTAGGCAATTGTACAAACTATATAGTGGCCTAATGGCATTTGAGAAGGCATTATGTTTTATTAAACTTGCTTTACCTTATCGATATTAGATCAAATGTTTATATGAACAATAAAAACGTCGGCAAGAATCGAATAACATTGCTACATCCATCTCTCTCCCAAAAATTCGGTATGGTACATATGTATGACAAACTACCAATTTGCATCATTAAACAATTGCCATTAATGGCGCTTACATCAATTAGAACAATTCTTTGGCCTTCAGGTGGGACATCACACAACATAATGTGAGGAGGTAAAATAATATTCTGAGGGTCAACAAGGAATACCTCCTGACAGAGTGCACCACATTGGAATTCTGCATCACAAGCTTGGTTATTGGCGAGGGAAGCGAAATCTAGGTGGCGCTGTTGATCACATGAAAATGGCGCCGATACTGATACTGCCCCATGTGTTTACAATGGCTATTGCCGATTTTCGCATCGAATTCGTTCAAATTCTGGAATATTTAGGCATTTAGGCGATACAAACCGTTGCCTACAGGAAGAAGAGACAATTTTTAATGGGAACCACATTATATGGTGTGGTTTACTTGGAAAAAACAAACGTACAGCCCGCTACAGCATGCAAGTAAGGCTGGAAGGTTCGGTATCGCTGCCATTTTCGAATGTATTTAACATGTATTTAGACGTTCGTAAAACCCCCGCCAGGTGTCACCGACTTCTACTTTCCAAGCGAATATACAAATGCCTTAATAATAAAATACCGAGAGTCAAAAGCCACAATTGCTGTATTGTTGGTCTTTTGAACTCGATTGTACATTTCACTGTGATAAATAAAGCGAAGCGAGTCAGTGACAACAAGCATTCGGTTGTAGAAGAGTAACTGCTCATTAACTAATCCTAATGATAGGGACATTACTCCGTGTTTCAGCGTATTCGATATTTCTACAAACTGCAGAAGTTTTCCGAGCATATATACGCGATTCCCTCCAATACGAATGTTTCCACAAGAGGATGCGAAATCATTTCTTGTAATGCTAGTCTAATATGCATCTTTACATGGACAGATTGGCTGCACATGTATTGTGATTTTACCTTTTTTGGTATATGTAGCGATTTACAATTTGTAAAGGTAACCCTTTTGCTGCAGACACCAATTTCATCAAAGCACCATTGCTGGTCTCAAATGGGAACGCTGAGCGGCTCTAAGGAGCAAGGAGGTTGGAAGTCAGTGTATGTGTGTAAGGAGGAAACGTTAGTATCCCTTAACATGGGTCGAAGGTGAATGGGGAAAGTATATAATAGCCTTAGGGAAATGCTGCCAATGGCTGTACTTTCACCTCACGAAATTGATTCATTGAACTTAAGTAAGCGTGGGACAACAACGTGATTGGTGGAGATGTGAAGGTCCGCTTCCGTGGGCCCAATCACGGCATCCGCCTACATCTATCTGCCTAAAAACCAAATTCACCTTTTGCCTTACGTGCTCCCTCCTCTAAAGCCGGCTACACACCTAGCGAACGAGCGCGAACGAACGGAAGTGCTCCTGTTCGCGTACGCAAGGTGTGTACACAATGTTCGCGCGAACATCGGAAGTAAAAGCGCTCCTGCTCGCTGTCGCCGTTGCTCCCCCCAGAGTCGGTAGATCAAAGGGATTCGCTCGAAATGCGCGTGCTCTCAGCCAACCAAGTGTGGACTGGCAGCGTGCATTCTGCGTGCGTTCTTTTCAAACTAAATTAGCGAGTTTTTGAAATTGGGACCGTGTGTGGTTAGTTAATCCTATTCATTTTGTCATTACTACGATTTATTATTATTACAATGTAACTAATAATAATCTAATTATTTCACAGAGATTGCAGTATATTTTTTGTGACCGAACTTCATCATCGTTTTCAGCAACTATAGTTGCAGCCAAAAACCAAAATAATAAATATAGTGTACGTGTCCGCTCCCAACTCGTCTTTTCAGCAAGATTCTGAAATTGGCACTGTGTGTGGCAAGTAAATCTAATTATTCATTTACATATTTACATATTTAACTGATGAAATGTAAACTTATTTCACAGGGATTTCAGTATATTCGTTTGAAGTTATCGAGAACATCATCGTTTTCAGCAACTAGTGAACCATAAATAATAAATATAGGTTTGTTTATTAAAATTAAAAACATTCATAATGACGTATTGTATATCACATTCACGATATTAAGAAATTTATTTTTTCCAGTTCTGATAAACAAATGATTTTAAATTTCATCCTCGATTTTCAAAAATAATCAAAGCAGTACAAGATCCGGATAAAACATATAGAACGTATGATCTTTTACCAAGAGTCAAAGGACATCAAGAACATTGCAGGTTGGTGGTAAAATTATAATTACTATAGTGTTAATATATATTAATAATAAGCTGACCAGATTACATGCAAAATATGAATACAAACATAAGTGTAATTACAGAAAAATAATTGTCATAAAAATTGTTCATAAATGTGAATGAATTGTTTGGAAATTTAATGAATTTATTAATTGATGTAATAATTCTCATATTGTTTTATGAAAGGTAGAAATTTAGTTTTGTAAGTTCAATATAAAAATTACATTTCATGTTTCAAAAATTGTTACCAAGAGTTTATGATGAAATGCTATTCTTAATATTTAGCATGGATCTCCCATTATTATGGAATAATGATATGGTACTCCAACTTATCGAGATGTATCGAGAGCACCCTGTGCTATGGGACCCACTTGATAAAAATTACAAGTTAGGAAAGAAGAAGTTGGATTCCTACAATCTCATAGCTGCTAAATTCGGTTGCAGCCCTGATGAAATTAAAAGAAAAATAAAATCGCTATTGGCGTCCTTTCGCAGAGAGAGAATGAAGGTGAGAAATTCCAGTGTGTGTTTTAATTTTAGGTCACTTTTAATTCTAAATATTTATGTGAATCATGTCAATAATAATATTATTAATGTAATCATAACTATTTGTATTGAACAGATGGCACCTAAACCATCAGGCAGTGGGTCCGATGAGCTGTATGTGTCACCTTGGTTTGCGTACAAGAGCCTGTCCTTCCTGTTCGACAAATTCAAACCTCGTGCAACGAAGGACACAATGAATGTAAGCACATAATTAAACTTTCTTTTTTATTTGTAAATCATTTACATCAAAAGGATATGATAAAATACAACTGTATTTAAAGTGTGCATAATGATATTGATTACTATTATTACAAAAACATTGAAAATTCTAATTGAACATAATACTGAACAAAACACATTTGAACGGTTACAAAACTTTAATTACTCGTACTCATCTTGCCATGGTAAACGTTGGGTTGCAAAAAACTCTGCGAATTCTGCCCTAACGTCATTGGCTATTGCGGGAGGCCTTCGCGGAATTCTTCGAAGTGGGTAGAATGATGTCAGGTCTGCGTTGTCTTGTCTCCATGTCCCTGGTGTAACTGCTCCATCAATTTCCTCGTCAAATGTACCAACTGGCGTATACAACTGTTGTGATGATCTGCTTTTCCGTAAAAAATTATGCAGATATAAAGTTGCCTGCACCACAAGTTCTGCTTTCTCAGGCTGCAGCAACATAGGACGTCTTAAAACTCGAAAAACTGCTGACACAATACCAAAAGCATTTTCGACGACTCTTCTACACCTACACTGCCTATAATTAAAAGCACGTTGCCTTGTGCCTCTCTCATGGGCCCCTGGGTATGGTTTCATTAAGTGGGTTTGCAGAGGGAACGCATCATCAACAACAAAAACAAATGGCACGGGTATATGCCTGTCTGGAAGTGGGTGATCATCTGGGAGATTTAATGATCCATTTTGAAGTTTGTTAAAGAATGGTGTGTTGCGGAAAACGCCTCCATCCGAAATCCTGCCTTCACATCCCACATTTGCATAAATAAAATTATATTCACTATCGACAATCGCCATCAAAACTATGCTGAATGTTGATTTATAATTAAAAAATTGGCTGCTGCTGTTAATTGGAGCTTGCAAGACGATGTGTTTTCCGTCTATGGCTCCTAGACATTGAGGAAAATGCCATTTCTGTTGATAACCAGCTGCAACGCTTTGCCATTCTTCCACGGAACTTGGAATCTGAAACAAAACAAATTTATATTTATTTCTCTAATAATCATTACAAATGTAATAGCATACAGAGTAAATTATGGAATATGCATATTAACTGTAAATGCAAAGGTTTTTGATGATAAACCCTAATTTTGTAACTTATATTTGCTATCATTGCAGGTGATTCAAGAGACAGCATCAGGATACGATACACCATCAGGATGCGATACGGAAACGGAAACAGATGACACAGTGGACACCGACACGGAAGGCAATTTGGCAGGTTCTACTGTTACGCAAGGTAAATAATTATCCTAAATAAGATGCATGTCTAACTTTTTACACTAATTGTAGTGAATATACATTCTACCAAAATAGTCCATTTGTATTGTGATATAATGCTTATTGTGCTTTGTAGGGAAATTATATTGAAAAGTAATGGAATAATTACATATATACATGACTTAGTTGATGCAAACAATTGTAAGCAATTATAGCATTGTGGATTTGATGTATTGACTTCATAAATTTCCATATAGAACAAAGAACACCTGCTGCAGTGCGTACCACAAAAGTATTTGTTTCTCCGCGAAAGCCACCATTGAAAAAAAGAAATTCAACTGACAGGAGAATTGATGAGGCTTACTCAATTTTGAAGACTGTAGCAAGCGATAACACAGAAGAAGACGATTTAACTGTGTATGGAAAGCACATATCACAACAGATGCGTGATTTTGATGGTCACGTCCGCGCAGTCATCAAACACAAAATTGCTAACATATTTTTTGAGGCGTCCATGGGAAATTATGATAAGAAAGACAAATGGGGAGAACAACATCTATGTCATTCAATAAGTCCGCAATATGATAACATAAGCACCAACTCAGACGGTAGTGAGTTTCAAGTTTCAAATGTTGAAACAGCTGATGATGTGCAGTATGTCATAATAGGTGAATAACAATTATTCTGAAAATTATTGAGTTAAAACTGTTTAATATAACTTCCTAATTTTCCTAGTCAACAGGCTATCGAATTATGCCTTAAAATGTAAACTGTATTTTTTGTAATGTATTTTAAAACGTTGTTAGATATTTGTCTTGTTTGGACCACTTGCTATATTCACAATTTTGGTTTATTTATGGTACTAACAGCCCATCTTAGTTTAACTTTAAATTCTACGTAATTAACAAGCCAAACAACACTTTTGCCTAAACTTTTGTTATTCGTGCTTAAATATATTATAACAATTCAAACACTATGTAGCAAATAAGGAAAATATTGGCATTGAACTTTATTTAAATGGACACTTATGACAGGAAAAATTTTACCTACTAACAAAATTTACATAAATATAATAACAAAAATTAAGGGAAATCAGTCAGTTACGCATTAATCATTAACCAAATGGCATTTTAAAATTGAATGAATACAAGCAAAATGTTACAATAGTTCCATAAATATTACCATGTTTTTTTATTGTTTTCCAACATCATATTTCTTATTTTTCCAAGTAAAACCATGTGTTTGTTGTGTTTGACTCTGGACATGTATCTTTTGATCTCAATTGGCACATTTTTGTTTCTTCATTCATGTGTGTTATTTTATATGTTTTATTATCTGCGATATAATTTTTTTAATGGAAACAAGGTTAAAATAAACAGTTTATTGAATTATGAATGCATTTTCTTTTCCTATATCGTTCACGTGTTTATAAAAAGAGTGGATATACATATATTCTACTGTATCCTTTTAATCCATACATATATGAGAACATACATATACAAATGTATATTGCCAATTATATTTCTCACCTTTATTTCATTCTGCAAACCCACCACAAGAGCCTGGCAAACCTCAGGAATTATTCCAGAAATGGCTTGACTGGAGATTTTGAATAGGTAACTCAGGCTTCTGAAAGAATCGCCGGTTGCCAGGTATCGCAATGTCACAGCTAATCTGTAAATTATAAATAATAAAATAAATATACTCAGCTGGCACATTAATTTACACAATATGAAATGGATTTCCATACATATAATTTTATCAATGCAATTAAAGTTCAACTTTAGCCAAAAGTATTGTCATATTTTGCTATCCTACAGCACACGATAAGTGAGAATGCTTTTGGACAGAGTTGTACATAATTACAAACACATAGTTTACAAACGTTACTAGGTAACAGTATTAAAAAATGACTTGCTACATGCAATACATTTTTGAGATAAGCTACTCCAGTGCATCACATAAAAACCAATTGTTTAAATCAACAGCAAAATAAATGGCATTGAAAATAAACTACATTTTTCCTAACAAGTTAAGAGAAATTCTTTCTGCCCAAATTCACAAAAAAGTAATCTATCCACAAATTTACAATATTGAAAATGGTATACGGAAATATTAGTAAAAATATATTATGAATACCTCTCTTTAACTGGAATTGCCGGTCTAAAGAAGGTGTCTTGCTTGCATATTGCAGGGCCTACCATTGTGAGCAGGTACTCGAAATCAGTAGCAGACATGCGACAAAAATTCTCAAAATGTCCACAATCTTCCACCCTCATGTCCATGAGTAGGTCACTTCCACTGTAGATGGCACGTTTTAAAAACATTGTAGTGGTCCACCACCTTCGTTTCCTTCTTTTTAATAATGAACTCAAAATAATAAAAGCTGCAGCGCAAATTGCAATTTTACGACGCCTAGTCAACATGATGACGATCGATATATACTGGGCTATCTCCACTGGAACAAGAGCGTGCAATGCCGGCAGCAGTTGTTAGCGCTCTCAATGGTGCCCACATCTTGCAGCGCATTGTGCTCGCTCGCGCTCGCTAGTGCTGCCAAACGGACGTAGATTCGCTGCTCGTGCTGCCAGCATTCGCTAGGTGTGTAGCCGGCTTAACGCGCGCGCGGCCGTGCGCGCTTCCAACCTCCTTGCTAAGGAGGCCCTAACAACTTTATACTTTTAGCGTAGTGCAGCAATTGATAAAGGTTTGAAGACATAACATTATCACCGTAAAGTACCTGAAAGCGCAATACAAATTCTGTCAACATTACATCAATGCGATTCACATCATCAAACGAAATGGTATCTTTTA
Organism: Glomeris hexasticha; assembly: GCA_034695945.1. Classification (NCBI taxonomy): domain Eukaryota; kingdom Metazoa; phylum Arthropoda; class Diplopoda; order Glomerida; family Glomeridae; genus Glomeris; species Glomeris hexasticha. The sequence continues at coordinate 8,221 of JAQIWR010001926.1, forward strand.
ACATGAGGTAAGTAATGTGAACTAGTAGTAACCAATGTCGCAAATAATTATTAGGCAGTATACCAGCTAGACATGTTACGCTATAATATAGGAGCCAGTTCTTCCATTCGCTTGCTTTCCAAAATTTACGACTTTTCCAATGGATTTCCAATGGACTTCCAATGGTTTAATTCCCAGCAAGCGAGTGTCAATTGTTCGAATGTTTGACGGGTTACCAATATAATATTCACTGTCAACGTTACTAAGCCAAAGTTCCATAAATTGCCGTGCTACACCAAGCAGTAAGCAATGCATATACTCTATTGAAAATCCCCAGACCATATGAAAACCTGGAAGGTTAACTAAAGGGGATGGCCCTTTTACACCATTAACAGGGGCATTCTGCAATAGCACGGACTTCATATCTCATATCTCTTTTCATTGTTTTGTGTGTTCTATCCTTGACAGGATTGGTTTGCAGTGTGTATTTCACCTGGGAGCCACCTAAATCGGAATTGTAATAAAAAAAATATTTAGAGTAAGTCCCATATTTTACACAATTTTGTAAAATTTAATTTCTTACCTTCTAATGTGACTCCAGGATGTAGACACCAGTTGCAGCCAAAATGTCCATGAAATTGCATGATGTTTTGAACCAAGGCCCTGGAAGGTGTGTCCACACAAGCACATAGTGCAAACACTCTACTACTATGAATAACGTTATCAGCAGTCCACGTGAGAGGAGTCTGAAAGAGGGTAATTAGTTCTTGAACAAACACATCCATAAAGAGTTTCATGTTTGGGTGACTTGATACAAACCATAGGCCACATAGACAAACATTTTCCCATCTTAAATTTTTCGGTATCGTTATATAACAAATTGTAGTGGCCAAATGGAGGCCTTTGATGACTTTGATACAGCTGCACCATCTGTATTAAACGTGAGAGTTATATCATCCGATTTGCATTGAAGGTCTTTACGAGTTTTTTTTGTACAGTTTTCCATCACATATATCTTTAAAGCATTGTCTGTCTTGATAAATTGGACTGTCAATTTCTGCAAGATTTTTTTGTAGAGAATGAGCTAATGTCTCATTTTGCAATGCATCTTTAATTTGATCGGCAATAGAAAGGGTCAGAAAAAAATTGACATCAACTGACAATTGGCCAGCAGTCCAATTTTTCTGACAACCAGGACAGCAGATTTAATTTAGTGTCAATTTTGCCAATTTGTTTTCCCAAGTAATGTTGGCAATCCTTGCAATACAAATGAAATACAATCCCATTGTTCATCCCACCAAATATTTTACAAGCAAGATATTTCGAATTAGGCAACACATATTGCCCAAATATAACATTGACCATTTGGAAAAGGTCTTCCATGGCTGCCCATGGAAGACAAATTGCATAACCAGCAAAATTGCTTCACTAACTGATGTATTGATGTTGTTGTACAGAGGCTTGTCCTGTTTTTTCCAATCAAAGCCATTTCCATCTGCATTGCATTCGGCAAAATCATTTCCTTGTTCAGTGGCAGAATGGTCTAGCAGCATGTCGGCGTTGTGGTAGCCTACATTATTGTGTACATCCTCTTCATTTGTGATAGCCCTGTCTACACTTGCTTCAAACTGCACATCATCATCCAACTCCCTAATATTGGTGTCATAGATATCATGCACAATGTTATCTTCATCTAAGTCCAAGTGCCTTTCGTCAAGTGGCAGTCCATCCATACATTCTGCCAATCTTCCAGGGGAAGAATCATTCTGCTGAGATGATAATGTGATGCACAGTTTACATGCAAGCAATGCATTTAGATATTGTAGTAAACATTTAAAGGAGATGGGACACGGTTTTGTAACCCCCCCTGGAAAACGCAGTACATAAAGATAAGACATAAAAAACACATTTCACGTTTACAGAATAATTTTTATCGATTTATTGGCGAAGTTATGGCAAATTTAGAATACGCTGTTTGTAAAGATATAAGCTGACGCGCCATTGTGCGTTCTATGCTATTCCTATGAGTAAGAGCCCGGGCGTGTGCCAGCAAAGCCCCGCCCGGACAAATTCAACGCCCCAATTTTTTCCTATAAAACCTCATTGGAAAATTCTGGGATTTTCAGAGATGATTAAAGAGATACTCAATTATCTTAGGCAGCATTCCCATGAAAATCAAAAAAGTGAAAAATTACCCTGCCCTATGACCTTTAAATGTAAAGTTAGATTATTAGCTAAATTACAGTGACTGTTTTATAAATTAAATATATTATATAATATTCTATTCAGTTGAATTTGTTGAAATGTATACCTGAATTATTTCTGTTTATGGTGGAATCTAAAGGAATTGTATTATATCTTCACACCATAGACAGGTTTTCCATCATAAAGAGTGTCGTGTTTTAAAAATGTAACATTTATTCCAATGATCTAAAAAAAAGTGAAATTTTCCAACTTAGGCAGGTTTTCTTAAAAACATTTATCAGCATTGAGTCACTGGTCCTAATACAGTCAATTGTTCCACGATAGACAGGTTTCCAGCATGGACAGGTTTTACTACATGTTATATTTTTCATTAATTCATCTTTGCATTAAATATTTTGCAAATAATTCAGATAAAAATTTGCGTCTTAGTGACGTCATCGAATATTTTTAATATATTTACTTATATGCAATGGGCCAATTGATAATGTAGGAAATATTCTAGAATAAGAAAATAAGTTATAAGAAATACATACATAATTTCTGTTTGTTTACTTTCTCATCTTATATCGATTTTATTTGTTTACTTTAGGCCTATTTCTGCGTGTTTCCACTTTACACACAAATTTCAATCGATTATTATTCCCGTCTATAATATGTGATTCTTTCATTTATATTTTTCCCTTTTGCATTTTCAATTTTATGTAAACTTTTATCTAAACTTTTGTCCCTTTTGTTTTTCTGTATTTGTTTACATATTCCAAATAGTAAGTTGGGATTTTTCTTATAATAAAAAAAAGGAAGTAGGGGATAAAAAATAAGGATAAGATGGCCGACTGCGATTGGCTGATTGCAGATTCAAAATGGCGGCGTTTGCAAATTTATTCGTTGCAGACGACAATGGACCTGGTTTTTATTGTGCGGAAATTTCGGACCGAACTGACGTCAACCGGAAGTTGGTGCTGTGTGTGTATTTTATATGTTTCCTCCCCCCACCAAGATGCCCCAAATGCCTCAAACTCCTCCCCTTTTTAAGCCCCTCCCACCGGATGATGACGTGCCCCAAGTCCACCAAACATTTTTATCTGGCCAATTTACATTCGTCTGGAGGAAAGGGACAGAAATGAAAAATAAAACAGAATTATATTAAAAAATACTATTGCAGTGTGACGAGTCGCGAATTCAACTCGTCACAGTATAAATAACAATAAAACTTTTAGAACTTTTATAATTTTTGTAACTTTTATATAAGGTGATAACCAACAATTGCTAAAATATACAGTATATAATATTAACCTAACTACATATAATATTGCATAATATTGAAGTAACTGAAATAGTGTGACGAATTGCAAATTCAACTCGTCACATTTGTAATTAATAATTCGATAGTTTTATTATTTTTAATTACACCATAAAGGTCCCTTGAGATTTTCCACCATAGTGAGGTTTCACTAGATACAGGGTGCTTCAGATCACAGGAAACAATGGAATTTCGGTGCATAATGATAAATACATCAAAGACGGCTGTACGGACTGCAATAATGTATTAAGGTTTTGTAACCCAAACTACTCCCCCTGACCTTTACAACGTTTGTCAAGGTCATTCGAATTCTAACTTTTGCAGAACGCACTGTACACTAGGCATGTAAATTGGAGACATTTAGGGGATGGAGAAACGAGGCTAGCGCAACAAACAGAACGACATTCGGACAACAAACATGGGAGATACGTGCAATCAAACATTTCGCAGAATGCTTCCGTGCTCGACACCCGGACCTCATTGCCCGGACCATGCAGGAAAGTGAACATAGGGTGAGTAAGTCTTCCCGGAACGCGCAGCAATGGTCGGAATGCATTGAGTGTCAAACAGGAGGTGGGGAAAAGAATGGAGGATAGAAGAATACAGGAGAATTTAAGAAGAATTGAAGAATCAAGGTAT
>JAQIWR010001927.1:0-12342 GCA_034695945.1 Glomeris hexasticha
CCCACCCCCCCCCCCCCCCCCCCCAAGATGATTTCCAAAACAAAATGAAAACGAGTAGCGCGCGGTGCGCTCCGTACGTGTATATCACCTATAGTGGAGTGGAGTGTGTGGACACCGCTGCAGGTTTTTCTACATATAGTATACCTTTAATGGTCTTGCGATCCTCGTGTTGGTAAGCTTCTACACTGTCATTTCCAGTTCCGTCTATGGACCTGAGGAAACGAGCTGTCATGTTGGGAAAAGTCTGCTGCGCAAAACCCATGTATCTCTCTCTGATGCGCAGGGCCTGAACCAATAAGATTGAAGCCTGTTCCAGATCCTCCAAAGGTACCTGTTGGACACAACACATAAGAACAATATCCTGTTTAATAATTACCTTTCATAAATACAGCATACTCTGCTCTTCGTTCAGTTTGTTTGCATGTCGTATATACTACAGTGAAACCCATCAGAGACGGAATTGTATAAGCTGTAAACCTGTCAAAGTCAGAAATCTCAATGCTAATTTACGCAATAAACTCCTTCCATGGGGGAGGGGGATGCGAGATGAGGATGGAAAGCAAATGAAGCAGAAATACAATATTAAATTAAATTGGGTATGAAAATGGCTAAATTCAAACCAATTCAGTCTATTGTGCAGTTTTCCAAATCATTTTAAATGTATAGGATAACGAAAATATGTGTGTTTTAAGTAAATTTACACAACCTGTCTAAGACGGAAAGCCTGCCAAAGCCATAATGTAGTCTGTTCCTTTGCGATTCCGGCTCTTACAGGTTTACAAGCAAAATTTGTCAACAAATTGGCAATACACACCATTATCAAGGGAACAAGAAACACTGTGAAAACATGTGTTCATGAGCCGAAAGAGTAAACAAAAGTCATCAATTATTTAAATTTGGCATGATCTCCTATTTTCTACTCACCGCTGCAATCATTGCCATCAGGTCCTTCGGAAAGCAAAAGAGTGAGACAGAAGTATATAACGATGAAAAATAACACGAAATTTACACGCAGATTGTCATACAACTTACTTGTCTACGTCGAACCGGAACTTTACTAATCTGTCACCCGTTTTTGTACAGTAACCAAAAACTAAAACAAAAATGGCCAATAAAATTGTTCGCATTGACAACGTACCCCGGATGTGTCCTCTCCACTGATTGATACTCTTTGAAAATGTGGTACGAAATCCAAGTCATCAAATTTATCCAATTCGCCATCAGGTTCTTCTGAGATGGACTGGGGCAGGTCATAGTGGTTCTGTTTATCCTCATATTCCTTCACAAGCCTGTATTTATACATGTAATTCAAACAGAAGAACAATTCATTTTTCGATACTGTTCTAGCTTCAATTATTTTCTAAGCTATATAATCAGTACAACAAACATATTGCCAATATTCATATTTTACACCCTTCATAAATTGCCTATTATCATGCCTCACTTGTGTAATTGACCAACAGATGGATGGTGATCTGCAATTGGCTACATTGGAAATTATGCAAATCGATTTTATAAAGAGGATGTGGCAAATATAAAGTGTGCAGGGAGGCTTGATGTTGCAATTCGCAGCAAAATATAGAGGAATTTCGATTTCTGTTTATGTCAATTTAATAGCAGAAACGGATTATAAACACTAATTAAAATTGGCCTTGCCAAATTAAGATACAGTATTGCTATCCTCTATGGAAACTGGAGTGGATTTCAGATTTGATCTAGATTTATCGAAGCAAAACGGAATGTTTTCAGCATTTTGACCTCGGAAAACCTTCTTTCCATTCTGACACCAATTTCAAAATCCAAAATCTTTACCTTTTCAATTTTTCCTGCAATACATCAAATCCTTCTTACTAATATAACAAATAGAGCCCTGACACAGAAAATATATAGACAGATAACTGTTCAAATTCTCTATCATATTCGACGCAATAAACTAGTTTTGTCAGCAAGGTTAAGGTCACAGAATATCTATTTAAACACGTTATAGAAACATGTGATAGTAGAAATAGTTATTTATACTACCTTCGATATATATTATCATTGTAGATATGTATTTATACACTAAGTATACCGTTAAAGCAAAGTACAAACCACTTCATGTTTCCGTCATCAGCGTTGCAAACCTACAGTACCAAAGATCAAATTGTCAAGCAGCTCCTTTCGTCAGCTGATGATGGATGTGGAAGTACACAATGGGGCAAATTGCGCTGTCGATTCGCACGATAAACTATATGCATGACATCACAATGTAACCACTCCCCCATTCCACAACATGGACCTTGGCATACACAATTAAAGTTTCAGTGACGTCACCGATTTGCAACCGAGACATGCATGAATTAATATCTAGGAAAAGGAAACTTACAAAACGCTGATCTGTCTCTGGATGGCCCTTTTCTTCTCTATCTGTTCGATGGGGAACTGGGGCACCTCGTATGGGGCCGAAATCTCATTTGCCAACGCTGTCTTTTCATTGCTGTGGTAGATGGTGGTAGCCAGTTCTTGAAGTTTCACGTCCAGGTCCGTGTGCAGTGTTTTACCAATTGGGAAACCCGTTGGAGATTCACTTCCTGCTCACACCCAATCAAACTTTAGTCCACATACAATACAATAACTTACATTACACTACATTACCATACACACACCACAACAGACTGAATAAAAATATTCCAATCAACAATTCACAAAGCATCAGAAGCTTCTTGAGCAACAATATCCTTCCATTCAAACTTTCATTTTAGAGAAAGAAAGAAAAAACTCGCATAAAACAGCCCATATTGAAAAGAGACTGGAAAGAAAATTCACAGGAAATGTGCATCAATGAATAAGTTTACAAAGAAAGGTATCAAAATCCAATGGAAATTTTCTACAATTTCCAAAAGAAATACTTTTTTAAAGAATTGCCAAAACAATCGAAACTGCAAGTAACTCTGCTGGATCAAGAAACTGAATTGTAAAGAAGAAAAATGATGGACATGGACTTCAATAACATTTCTAGATAATTAATATTTTATTTCAAATTCTCAGACAAATGTATTGCATGTAGTGTAACATGAGATGATTGCAAAATAGTGACCAAACAAATGTTACACTTCAATAGAGAAATCATTGCATAATAACACTATTTCCAAATCTTGTATCATTTCACCATAAAAATTAATTTATAATTAACGGAAACCACTTGATCCCATCTTGCATACATCTGCATGTTTACCACGAAATCAGCACAGCGATAGCCAAAAATGTGTATATTTTCGGCATAAAAATTCGTCACGGATACCGATTTGGAAATTGCCATGGTATTTTGCAATATATAATTGGCATCTTGTGAAATGCGCAAATTCATCTGGCAATTTATGCACTCCCATTCCATTTCTTTTTCTACAAACTTCCTGGTAAATGTTGCGTTACAAAATTTCGAAACCTAAGTTTGTTTGCTTCCATTTTTTGCTTCATTCCCAAAATAATCATTCGTCACTACCAGGAACGAGTTATTTCGGAAGTTATTTAAGGCGCAGTTACTGCAGTAAAAAATATATAAAACATTATTTCAGTATAAAAACGCATCCCTGCACACACATGTTTACAAACTTCAATCACACACACAAACTGCATGCCATAGCAATTTGCGACAACGTGATAATTAGCATAATAAACATCCTCTACTTCAAACGAACCCTATAAATCCCCGTTAGATTCATTAACCTTGAATTTAGACTTCGAAAATGCGGCCATCTTTTTGGTCACATTCAGGAAATGCAGTAGTACAACATTTCTAAATGTGGCAGGCCTCTAAAAATCGATAATAACAAAATTGCACCAGAAACAAACCCAGCAGACAAATGCATAAGATAATTATCTACAACTTGCTGCTATATCTTAATAGAATTAGTATAATGACAAAACATTTTATGAGTTAGCATCAATTGTTTGGATTTTAAACTAACTCAAGCTGCGCTTGCTAACTTATAGAGGGATATGTTACATTATGTTTTAATATACTATGTAGTTTGAATTTGACTAATCACTCACCTTGCTCGGTATGTGTGTTGTGTGTCTGAATCAAGAGTAATAGCAGAGTGCATCAAGTAATAACAAATGCGGAATACGCAGTAAATAAATCGATCACATCCGGAACGCATTGGACGTGATTAAAGGCGCACTTCCCGCTTTTGCCCTATATATCTATCCACACAACATAATATACTAATAATAAAAAACTTACACACAAAATTATCTAGCGTTTGATTGGCTGTCTCCACGCTTCACGGTCGCTATAAGCAATTTTTTTCTCACTTTTCTCATCTAATTTATCTGTGTTTTTCTCCACGCAACGCCCATTCCAAGTACACACCAATAATATTTCCACGATTTCTAAAGTACTACTACATCGTCTTCTACTCAAATTACAAATATGATATCGGTACATATTACAAAAGTAGCACAAACCATTTGGGAAGTACCTTTGACAAAGAGATATACACGTGAGCCCACCATTAAGGGGTCGCTTCTAATTTTGCCCCAGTATTTTTATACAGTATAAAGTTTTTATATTCCTAATTAGATAAAGTTTGACTAAGGGTTTGACCAAGTCCTTGGTTTGACCATTGACAGCCCACAATTTGGGAGATCACGTTCTGCCACTAGAGGGCGCTCGAGTACCTCTCTTTCAAACTTGAATACATATTGTCAGATAAGCAAAGAACCAGGAAGCTTTGGCAAGAATCCAAATTAATGTATAAATTCCGTTTGTCTCTCGAAAATTTCCATGGTATTATTATTCATAAATGAAAGGGAAGATCCGTGCAATACGTACGTGACGTTTGAATTTTTTAATAAATAATTCAAGCTAGGTACAGTGTACAAGGCTAGTTTCTGTTTTCGTAACGCCGCCTGGCGGTTAACTCTTTCAAGAACTCGTTTATCACTCCGTCCATACATGTAGAACTGATATTAGGCGTAGCACTGGGTAGTATTTCAGAAAATGACCACTATATGGCGCCACATACTGCGCATGCATATACAGTAGAACCTCCCTATAAATAAATACCATGTAAACTACGTACGTAATATCCTCTCCAAACTTATACAAACATGAAACATCCGGTCCCAATGTTATTAGTTTAATGAGGTTCTACTGTATACAGATTTGAACGTCAATTTGAGTTTATTATGCGAAATCTTTATTTTGTGTTGTGGCCATTTAATACATTTTTCACTGAAAATGTACCTTTATATACAATTTAATTTTTGCACTTATTACATAGTTGCGAAAACTGCAGAGACACAATTTGTAACATTTTGCCATGATATATTTGCAGTACAGTAATACCTTTAATATATTTTTACTGCATGAAAATATATTATACATGTTACTGAAAAATTTTAAACTATTTTAATTCTGAAATTATTGTAAAATGTTAGGCTTCTGGAAAAATTGCAAAAGGCTGCTGCATTCAGAAAAAAACATTAATTTACAGACAGCTATTTGTCATCGGTAATTTAATACGATTATAATCAAGTGGAAAGTTTCCCCATTTTTTAAACAACCAATTGGAAAAATCCGCCACTGCATTGATACAGTATTTGATACTAAAACCCGGCCGCGGCATTTTGCCGCAACATACACTTCCTATCTATCGCTTTTTCCCCCAACAAGATGTAAATTTTATAAACTGACATTCCATATTTAATCCCTACACAACAACATCAACATATGGATTTTCCTAGAATTTATTCCATTTTTTATACTGGCAGGCGATCGAAATAGAACGAAGGACGCGCATCGACCAATCAGCGATCGGCAGCGATCGAACGTGTCCCGTTTTTCAGTTTCGAATGTCAAACGGCTGTCAAGCAATCGCTTACCGGAGTCCACATCCTCCGATGAATCGATTCTATGGCCCAATTTCCTTCTCAAATCCATTATTCTCTTCTTTTTAGTTGATCGCTCGATAGTGATGTGCCGTTTTCTCGGCGCATCTACGAGCGAAATGCCCAAATCCACGATCAAGTGGATGAACACAGCTGAACGCAACGCTCCGGCCAATGGCGTGCAAGCTCTCAAGCCAATCGCAATCGCCTAATATTTTTTACTGTCTTCTTGAAATAAGACGCATTAGGGACCTGTTACAAATAATGTCGCAATATTTTGCTCTTTTTTAAACTTGTGCAACTCCTGAACTACAAATTAATTCGATGCCCCCATTCAAAAGATACAAAATATGATTCGATCCAAATGTATAATGTCATATGTAAAAACAATAAAAACATGTATCGCACGTGACCATCCACATAAAAAATATTTGCAGGAGCTTTAATATATTTTTTCAAGATTATTTAAAACTATAAGGCATTGCACTTAGCCTCGGTCAAACACATCTGTTGATTTGGCAAGATGGTCTTTTTATAGCTCCATATTTTTTAAACAGCAAAAAATGTTTATGATCCGCGCCATCCAATCTATTTTACATACAAACGTTGCCTACAAAAACACAAGGGATAGCAACAAATCTACCAAAATAAAATTGTCGGATCACAATTTTAGATTTCATAATATGGTGCATATCGCATATATTGTTACGGTGGACATATTGATTCTTGTATTTGTTATATAATATATTTTTATCATACATGGCACATAACACCTATGCTGTTAAAAATGTGCGTAGGCATAGAATAGATAACTGCATGAAAACAACAATGGCAGTTATTTATAAATCAAAAGGTCACAATGTGCAACACGGTGAACCTTAAATTTCATGTTAAATTTTCAATTTCGTTAGTTTTGCACTGTGTTATATTATAGTCATTTATTTTATTTTACTACATTTCTCGTTTTCTACATTATAATAATTACAAACGAAATTATTTAAGATATGGAGCAATGATTAATTGTATTGTAAATTCATTAGGATTAACAATATTATAACCACATTCAATAGTTCCTTTAAATTCATTTCTGGCAATCGGGTGTAAGATAAATCAAAATATCTAATTCGTGGTTTCACTCACATTTCCTGATTGCCAAAGTCAATACCATATAAAATGCTTTGTTATCTGTAATTTTGACAACTTTCAACAAACAACTTATATATCAGTTTTGCTTATATCGTATTATGTAAGCCATCATTGGACGGACTATTGTTATATTTATACTGTATACAGGGTGAGTCAGAAGAATTGTGCGGTGCTAATATTTCGGAAATGCAACACAAAGATCAGGAAACAAACATAGCAACACCTGCCCTTGTGCGGTTTGGTGACTTTCGAACATATCATCATGGTGTTTGAAAATCTAACTTTGTCGTTATGCAAGATAGAAGGCTAATGTAAATTACAAAAATGAGCGTGATATCCAGAGCATTCCGAATCTGCAAAAGAAACTTAAAATCGGCCGAACCGTTGAGATATTATTGGCGTCCGAAAATGTGTGATTAGCCTAGTCGTCAGCTGCCCAGCAATACTTATGAGACATTGCTGGGAAAATAACAGTTATGGCTGCTGCTATTCATGGAATGCCGTAGTGACCACAGAAGCAAATACATAATCAAATGCATGGACAACACATAAGCTTAATGCTGGTGGTAAAGGTCACGCTGTAGAGTGCCTCTGTAGCATGTAAACAATGTTCCTTTTGCTTGTAGGCGTGCATTTATGTGGTTGATCAGTTATCTGGTTGGAGGTGGATATTGTGGGAAACGGTGTCTGTACCATAGAGCTGTATTAATAGAACTAGAGGCGCAATCACGTGACCTCGCTTCGTTGGGAGATAGGACGTTCCGTGACGGGCAAGGCGCCATCTTGGGAAGGGAATTCTACATGTAAAAGAATAGGGTGACCAGGACAATTTGACGCCCGCAAACATGACGCCAGACAACTTGACACCCCTCGCCTCATAGAACCTCATGCTACGACTCCCCTGTCAAGATGGCGCCTTGCTCGTCACGACTCAAACGTTCCATGGCGCCTCTAGTTCTATTTATACAGCTCTATGGGATAACTCCTCTGTTAGTACTTTTTTACAATATCTTACAATGTGAAAATTGAAAAAGCAATAGGGAATATATAATTAAGTCATATCCAATTTAGCTATTAGCTATTAGCCGTTTAACAATCATATTGCCCAAGACATTTAGCCCTGCAGCACAGCCAATCACAAAATATTATTTATCCCATCTTACAATGCTAATTAAGCAATACATTTTTTTCATAAGTACCTTAAAGGAGAACTGACACCTATTTCCTAACATACCCTAAAAATCTAATTAAACATGGAAAACATGGTGAAAAAAATTTTGAAGTCAGATTTCAATTATAAATTGTTACAAAAAATTGTCAGCAATCTAAGCACAATTTTGTAGCACCACCCATGTATATATTCGTTAAAATTCAGTTTGAGGTACCAAACTTTAACGTAGTGCAATTTTTCATAATCTTCAGTTTGCTGTACCAGTTATCACTAAAACATACACATAGGCCAAGGTCATTAGAGAGACGAGGTTGGCCCATGCAACACTTCTCACGCAAGAAATTGCATGCAATATGCAGTTTCGGGCTCCAATGACGCCATGTGTGCAATGACGTCACGCGGAACCAGGGCGAAGTTATGTGAGCGAACCGTGGAGCGAAGCTACCGAACCTTGACTCCAATTACCTTGGGTATCCAGTGACGTCACGTAGCAAAGTTGCATGAGCGAACCTTTTCTCTCTAATGACCTTGCACATAGGTAAGGTTCATTCTACTTGCCTCCCCCCTGGGGAGGTTAGGCATTCGTGTATTAACGAAAAGTCCGAGGGCTTTTCCGCACCACTATGTGGCGCTGTTGTCACAGACCAGGGAACATTTTGGGAATGTAATGGGAATGATAGGGATAAGCAGGGTCTAATGCAAACCAGATAATGATGATGTACAGTTGTGATTTGAAAAACATGTCGATGTTTATGACTTTTATTAAACCAAATTCAATAAATGTGTAAAATATTGAAAATTCCGCAATTTAGAAAAATTCAGTTTTGAAATATGAAAATGACATTTCTAAAGGCTAAAATGCTGACACCATTAATCAAGGACAAAATGATCTGGAGACCCCGCAAAAATCACAAAGAAATGTTCCCTAAACTGCCATACAAACACATAGCTTCTAAAACTTCTCCACTGGTCTGCAGTGGCAGCGCCACCTATCAGGGAAAAAAGCATTTGTCCAAACTTGCCCATTGGCATAGCTTGCCATTTCCCAACCTGTTATAGAATGAACCTTGACCTGGTTTAACCAATTAGGTCAAGCCAAGCTTGGTAATAGCGGCCAAACTCCAACGCAAAATGGGAGGAGACTGCACATGCGCAGAAGAATGCCTCCTGTACGTCTTATTGGTTTGACGGTAGAATCTGGTCGAAACAATAGAACTTCTTTGTGGAATATCGTTAAATGGAATTTCCATAGATTGAATGACGTCATGAATATGATGACGTCATCGGCTGCCCGGACGGGTTGCCGTTCCACCTATCTCGGTTGTGCCTCCTCTAATTACTCTATCTCCTTTGTCAAATGCAACCAGTCATTGTTCTTGATAATTTAGTACATAATGAACATGTAACTCATTCCGAAGTCATTCATACGACTTGTTATTCACGTACATACGATGAAACCAGCTGAAGAGCAAAATGACCATTGTCCGAATACCCAAAAGTGCTATTTGGGATGCTTTCCAGGTTAAATGGAGTCAACTTCTTCAGGGCAAATATTTTATTTGTAAACATTGTTATGTAAATGCAGGAGAAAATGAAAAACAAAATGTTGTATGTGATGAGAATCCATTTCGCTGACAGCGTCGGACCTTGTTGCCATTCACCTGAATAACAAGTGCAATACTTAAGTATGCTAACAGCAATTATAAGATTCATATTACAATAGCAGATGGAACAGCAATGTACTTTGGAAAAATGTCAGCCCATGCAGAGAAATAAAGTTGACCATTTTTGACATGACCTTTGTACGCACTTTGATACTTCTCTGCAATTTTGGACTTCGGTAATAAATTAATAGAAAACAGCAGTTTGCAAAGATTACACAAAGAAATAAACTGATCCAAATACTGGAGTTCATCAATGTAATTAAATCCATAATTGCTATTTGCTCATCTTCATTTCGAACAAAGAAGGCAATATAATCAACAAAAAATTGAGGATATAGGCGGTAACTCAAATCCATCCACAAAGATGAAAGTGGGTATAAATGAATGTCAGGTGCCTGTAAAAATAACAATCTGTTCACTTGCAGCAAGCAATATTCAACCATCATCATTAAAAATTTAATTACGCGTGTGCCATCCTCTGGAAACTTCGTATTACGGATAATGTATGTATAGTGTCTTCTGCACTGAATTCTGCAGAGTTCAGAACATTTGCATTATAAATACGTTAACAGCACATACTGCTACTGCTACTTATATTTACCTAAATTTCATATAACTTTGCAAATCCCTTATGTAATCGCCTCCGAATTCAGATACTGTGTTATTATTGCATGCAGTAATCGACTTATAATGCTGTCCAAAGAAAAATTTCATTATATGCTATTAAATTAGGACTGACATCACTTTGTAAGGTACCATGAAAATGAAAGGTGAGCTGACGCGGTTTTGTAACAACCCATGCTATTCGGACAGTGGAAAGAATGTCTAAAAATAAAAGTTTGTCTACGAGTTAATTTCTTAACTGTTTAAATTATTTGTTCAAAGAGTTTTAATAGGTTTAAGTTTGTTTGGACCTGCACTGAAATACAGGGTGCGGCAGAATGACCTCCCCGATTTGGAAAGGTCATAGCTAGGGGTAGGACGGGAGTACAGCAACATGGATGGTGCCTTTCGACAGCTGTAGTGATGCCATTTTTAATACACAACACGGTTGGGACGGTAGACAAATGTGGTTTTGTTTCTGGAGAGTTAATTAAAAAGGCGGTTCGCCGATAAAGATTTGGCATAACTTTCACTTCCGCTTCGCACTCGATCGATGCGATGCCGTACGTTTCCGATTAAAAAACTACTCAAAAACACAAACGCGATGCTCATTTCTTTAACCCGTTGTTTGTATTAAAAACTGCATGGCCACAGCTGTTTATCGGCACCACCGGCATTGCTTTAACCCCACCCTACCATTTGCTACAGCCTTTACAAATGGGGGAGGTCATTCTGCCGCTCTCTGTTCTAGGGGGAGGGGAATCCTAGCATGGAGAGTGCAGAAGTGAAGCCACCACACCAGAATAGCCAGTTTGCATTTAACATGTTTTGGTGCATACACCATGCCAGTTCGCCCTTAAATTAATGACAGTCAAATGTACCTCACTGTATGCGACAAACACGCTTTTGTCTTGCATGTAGCCATAATAGCCACACATTTTCTCCGCAAACGGAACAGAACCATCAGGGTTTACTTTATTAAATGGAACCCCTAAGAACCTTGTTACATCTTTTCTTTGGAACGAATAAAAGGTAAGCTTTTGAAACGGCATGTGTCCATGCAGCTGGAATAGAAAATGAAGAACAAAATGTTCACGATATGCACCTTACAAACGAGACAACCGTGAATTTGGCAAGACAGTTATACAAACCCATTCATGAATTGGAGCATTTAAAAGCACAGCTTTTATGTGCTTATCAGTTGAATATCTTTTGATAGCCTTAGGTATGCATTTTCCAACAAATATTGCCTTCCCCAATATATATTCCTTTTTAAATCCACTGATTGTCTAAAATAATAGACGAATTAGGCAGCCAGTGTCTTTTTTGAAAACAGTCATTTGACTTACAGCATCCGGATTAATGAAGGAAGAATGTGTAGCTGAATCCAGCAGGAAAATTGTAACTTTTTTTGTTAACGTGTCGTAAAAATCGTCAACTTCATCCCTCGCTGGAGAATGTGTATTTGTCCTGAACCTGTCCACTAAATGAAGTTGCACATCTCCATGGAAGGGAAGAAGCTGATTAAATTCCGCAAGCATTTGACCAGCTATTATTGCTTTAAATTGGATTGGAAAGTTAATACTTTTTAGTCCAGCTTTTTAGTCCAGCTAGTTACTGCTTCCATCGCCGAAGATAAAATTGTCGTTGACAGTTTTCCTTTTGTCCTCTTACATACCCTGTGTACAATTGATTCCATTTTATCTTGGCAAAAAGAGGCATGTCATTGGCAAAGCATAGGTGTGTCCTTGGACGAACAACCTGTGTCTGGACTCGCCGCGTCCTGCAGTTCCTATAGCCGCGGTCCGTTTCGCAAATGGCAACGCCGCGCAGCGCCACCAATGGAGAAGTCGAGCATCATGTGGGCAAACAATCCCCTGCCAT
>JAQIWR010001928.1:0-12342 GCA_034695945.1 Glomeris hexasticha
CCTGCAGAAAACGTTCTCAAATCCTGCAGCATATTTTTGCAGTTCGAAAATCCTGCAGGATCCTGCATAAATTTTTGAACTGGGAAACTAACCTAATCCAATCTGGCAAATAATGTGAACTACGCGGTCGCAGACCTGCGCGTGGATCGTGCAAGACGATAACGGCACGTCCAGACGTTGCGGAAGAGTGTTCCCGGGCATCGCGGACCTGGTGGAACACTTCAGAATTGACCACCGGAACAATGACAGTCACGGCAACTACGTCTGCTCGTGGGACGGTTGCAAGCGGCACAGTGAGCCGTTCAGGAGCACAACAGCCATCAACAGTCACTTCCGGACCCACTCGGACGCAAGGCCCTACCGGTGCCCTTTCGAAGGTTGCGACCGGGCCTTCTCGCAAAGTAGTGCGCTGAGCCAGCACAAGCACACTCATTCCGGGACCGTGCATTGCCTGGACCCCGGGTGCCCCAAAGTTTTCATCCACAAGAATCATATGATGTCGCACTACAGGAAGAGGCACACCAGGCAAAGAAAAGGGTGCTTGTGCCCGGTGGAAGGTAATCTAATTAAAGATGAAATTTTTTAGCTACTGTTCATTTACTAAACAAATACGGCGGACTAGCGACGACTACGTCTAATCAAACTGTATATATTTTCCAGGTGAAAATGTGAGCTCCGTGCAACGGCTTGCAGAGAAGACTACGGAATATGAAGATGTTGAAAGTCATTCAGAGATGGAGAACTTGGAAAATAGTGATGACGTTCAGGTTGTGGAAGATTCTGAAGATGAGGAAAAGGTAATTCCAAAAGCTAAAGTTGGCCTCCAATTGACGAATTTCAGTAGGCGTGTCCTGTTGCCAATATGGAGGCCGTAATGTGGATAATCGTGCAGCCCTATTGGCTGTTGCCTAGATATCCACATTAAGTACGCCATTTTTCTTCTGTATTTCAGCCAATAGCAATGAAATCGGTCAATTAGCAAGCAGCAATGAACATGTGTTCACAACAAGCTAACCCTTTATGTTGGCTTATCTGCACGGGTTAAATTGGGTTTACCTGTGCCAATCTATCACCATTTCAAAAATTCACATTAATTTGTGGAATGTTTACAAAATTACGAATTTTGGCAACCGGATTCTTCAAGAAATCCTATACCCATGTAAAGAATTTAATGAATTTTATCTAAGCCTGTCTAAAATAAAAGAGGGGATCAGACTTAAATGAATCACCCTGTATACAGGGTCTGGCAAAAGTCTGGTCATTTTTTTAGTAATCTGAAAAAGAAGTGACATAAGATAGAGGTAATAACTGTGGGTCTGTAACATGTCCAGGGACATCTGTTGGTGACTTGAAGTATACCTCCAAGGTCAGACGGATTCTACATTGGACAGCTGGGTGGGTAGTGTAAATTAGGAAAATGTAGTCATCGGTATTGCTAACATGCGTTGTTCAAAACAGTTACAATAAAATCGGATGTAAATTGGAGTATTCGCATTATTAGTGTTCCTGCTGCCCCCGAATATTGACATTGAACGGTGGTGGTCCGCTTACCTACATGGCAAACTAGGTTGTACAGTGATTCTACATGGGGGCAGCAGGAACATTAATAATAGGATTACTTCTCCAATTTACATCCGATTATGAATCTGTTTTCAGCAACGTGTTTGCAATACCGATGACAACATTTTCCTAATGCTTAATTGATTGTTCGCTGTTGTTGTTATTGCATTACTCAGTATTCATTTACACTTTACATGTTAAATTATTGTTATTGTTACCCAATTCTATTGTTGGCGCATTGCGTTAGAGCCTGTTTCTCCTGGTTTTCTCTGGACTAGTATAAATACCACTGTACGCCAGTTGGTCTACTGCAGTAGTTGAAAACACTTGTTTCCAGAATAATTAATATGCTGAAGTAATACACAACAGTATTCCAAGATGCTCGAATCGAAGTCCATTCTCATAACAAGTAGGAATTTATAGTTATTCCCTATTCGTAAAATTTGTATGCCAATTGTTAACTTATGGTTCTTTTAGTTGTTTCAGTTTTGTTTATTTATCACCCTGACTAATATATACAGTAGGCTCTTGCTATAGCGAATGCCAACGGATGAGTGAGACATTTGTTTATTTATATCGAGAGTTTGTCTGACTTAGGTCTATTTTTATGTATTTTTTCGTTTCTAGACATCATCGGTTTTTTATGACTTTTTATGATCAAAGTGACAACAAACAATAGAATACTAACGATTATTTTCAAGCTAATCAGCTAAGGCATTATACGACATTGAATTGCCGTTCGCTATAGAGCATTGTGGGATAGTGAATAGGCCAGCCAAACCGTTCGTTATATCGAGCGATTCGTTATATTCAGAATTGTTATAACGAGAGCCGACTGTATATTTATTAATATATTTTCATTTAATTCTCCTGCTAAACTTTCCCATCAAGCAAACTGTATTCTATACGCGCAATTGGCTGATGTCAAATACGACTATTCATACTAAGAGCTTTCTTTGTAATAAATAACGACTATACACTTGGATTTCAAATCATACTCGGGTGAGTTAGGATATATAGTCGGCCTCAATCTAGTAGTTTAGCTCACACGTACTCGTTTTTCCGACAATATAATCTCTCCAGGGGACTCGTTTGGTTTCAACTACATATAGTATGTCAACCGCCAACACCCGAAAAGCTGGGAATGAAGCGTACAACGTTGAAAGCATACAACAATCACATCAACGAAACCGGATGCGGAATTTGTCAGAAACGATGAGCACTCCCATTGCAAATGCATAGCTCGAACAAAAATGAGGAAAATAATTAAGCACGTTCCGCGAATTATTTCTCACGGTATACCGCCCACTATAATAAGCAAAAATGTTGAAAAGATTGGGTAATGGTCCTCCAGCGCGATTGATGATCCGTGATGTAGACAAAAGAAAAACGGCGTTTGCATTTTAATTAGCGGGAGTAATGCTGCCGGATGTCTAAACAAACTTCGCCATCCAATAAAATCCACAACAGCAAAGTGCATACTTAGAAATACTAAACAAGTACGCTGTAATTGTCATGGTCTACGACCAAATAGACGATGCACTTAAAGGTGAACTGACAGGGTCGACGATAATCCTCGAGTAAGTAGTGATTGTGTCACTGATAACGATGGGACCATCGAAAATCCTGTTAAAAAAGAGTAAACAAAGTTACGAGCGTTTTACCGTCATGAGCAAAAGGCCGTTTTCGATAATAAAACGGCCTTTTCATGCGAGCGGCTTTCGAACGGCTTTCGAACGGCTGCGAGTATCGTTCGATATACTCGCAGCCGCCTACAAGCTCCTCGCAAGCCGCTCGAGCGGCGATCGCATCGGTAAAACGCTCATAACTTTGTTTACTCTTTTTTTACAGGATTTTCCATGGTACCATCGTTATCAGGGACACAATCACTTCTTACTCACGGATTATTGTCGACCCTGTCAGTTCACCTTTAAGAGTGTATCACGTTGATTTCGCCGACATTTCCTTTCAACACTATAGTTGTGAAAATTTCAGGACGTTAACCTTTTGAGCCCTTTGTGAATTATGCCCTGGCAGGTCATTTCACGCCCACTGGTCTCTGATTAGTCGAAATTTTTGGTTTAAATTGTGGCACTTGATTTCTGTTCAGACTTGCTTTGTGAAGTGTCAGCCTGTCACTTGGAAGTTTCTTTATGGCTCGACGGTGTGTAATTGGATAAAGTGCGATACCGGTCTTCGGGATTTTCGAGATAATTTATGCGGTAAAGGCGAATCGTTACATTGAAAGGTATGGTGCTCCGTTTAAAATATCATTGCGGTTTACAGTTTTGTGAACACATTTTTCGATTAATCTAATTCAACATGGCGGATTTTCTTAATGTTATTCGTTTCCCTCTAACCCTCCTTAATTTCTGGCTTATTAAAAGATGGCTGCTTTAATCCGGGAGGTTACATGGTTGGGCAGTAGTAATGTTAAAGTCAAAATTGGAAATCCATGCAATATTCCGAAGGTGTTGAAGCCGATCGCGGTGGTCCCTCCGAGACAATCGGGTAAAGCGACGGTCGCGTTTGAGGTTGAGTCTGGTTACGCGTTTGCCTCGGTGGGCTTTGATGCGACTGGGCGGATACCTAAGGATGAAGACATGGTGGAGTTGAATGCTCGCATGGCAATGTGGAGCTACGAAACTCGATTTATCCGATCCCAAATATGTAACACTCTGGCCGGACTGTCGTGTTGTCCCACTTTTAGAAATGGCGTCCGATTCCCCATCCTTCTGCATCCCTCATGGCTGCTGCCCTCCTCGTCCGTTTCCCCCAGACCTTTCGGTCCCTCCTCCTCCTCGGCCTTTGCGATTAGTGCATGATTTCCGGTCCCTGACCATTTCCCATCACGCCCCTTCCCCCGTGTCCGTGATTGTCTTTCTGGATGACGTCGTCGTTTCGTTCCCAAGAGTGGCTGGACCTTTCGTTCCCATGTCCAGTTCCTCTCCTCCTCCTCTTATCCCATGTCCTAGTCCACCTCCTCCTTCTGGTAACACTCCCCCGCCTGATGGTGTCGGTAGGGGTATGGAACGTCAACGTCGCGGAAACGGTGGCCCCTCGAAGCGTGCTCGGGTGTCCAAGGGTCCGCGGGGTAGGGCTGTTCGCGGCCGTGGTCGTCACCCGACTATGGAAGAGAACCTCGCGGTCTTTGAGGATGCGGTACGAGCAGCTGGGATGGCGTTCCTCCGATCGGTGACCTGGTCCACTCAGCCCGCCGATGATCGCAGCGGACTGCGCACAGGCCTCACCAACCTATTGGAATACGTCCTGACCTTGTTCTTCGCTGCTACGGGGTTTCGTTCCCCGTTTGATGTGGCTGCAGTGCGAGGGATGACGTTGGACGAGTGGCTCACTATGGCACGGACGGCTTTCCGCGAAGCAGCGCAACGGCCCAGCTTCGATACGGCGGGAGGAGCTGGGCGATCTACGCGTAGCACGGAGCGGCCGGATCCTCCTCCTCGGGGGTGTCCTCCGGCTGAAAGTAGTAGTGGCTCTGACGTCGAGTAGAAGTGGTGTGTTGCAGTCGCGGAAGAAGACGGCATCATGGGGAGCTGGAGCTCATCAGTTCCTGTTAGCAGTCGTTCTCGTGTTTTTCCGTATGGCGAGCATTTTGTCGCAAGCATCCTCGGCGAATTTTTAATTTCTCGCTGTTTTTATTTGTACGGTGCGGTGCTGCGTCGAAAAAACAACATGGCGGGCATGATGCCGCAGGTCGTGGGTGGGCGAGAAATTATTGTTTCGTTTCGGTCGCTGATGCGTATGTTTGTCAAAGAAAGGCCACACGTGTGGGTGGTGGTGTCCGTTTTCCTTTCCCTCGTAACCCTGTTCATTTTTGTTGTTCTTGTTTATTTTTCAGTGCCACACGCTCGCACTTAAGTCACACACACGTAAGTCCTCGCCATTTTAAGGGGGGGAGCTGTAAGGGGTACGATCGGCGGTACCTTAGGGTATGTTGTAAACGTCGTTTGAACATCGCCGAATAACTCCCTCCTAACTCTATTTTTCGATCAAACTCGCGTGTATCGACACGCTCGTTAACGTTTATGGCCCTCGCACCTTCCTGCAACTTCTAAACATAGTGCCCCAGTCAAATGGGACACGGGTGGGTAGAAGTGGAAGATGCGAGAGATGTAAACAACCGAAAGTATAAGAACGAGGTGCAAACTTGCACCCGTTGTCAGTAATACGATTCCTCCGCGGGAGCTCTTGCCTCCGTGGTGACCATCTGACCGATGTCAACACTGCGGCGACTAAGGCTGCACGTACGACACGGATGCGTGAGAGGCGCATGTTTAGCGTGTAACAGTTAATGGTAGGGCGCAAGGTAGTGGGGGTGACGGAAGGAGCGAGCGGCGAGTACGTAATAAAAGGACCCAAATCCTCTTCATCGATGTGGTTTGAGTTGGCAACGCGTATACCGTTCTCACGAACGAAGTTGTGGGGTTCCTCTTTCCGAGCAATCGGAGGAAGACCTTACAATTCTAGTACGATTTTGAGTGCATGCAAAAAACCGGTGTGCATGTACCAAATCTTGTGATCTGCAAGGGAGAGTTTAAAAAAGTTTGGAGTTCTATGGAGAGAACAGTAGAGATGAGTACTGCGAGTGGATTGTTGTGCATAATTGTGGACTGCCAAGACAAGATCAGGAAAAAATGTTCATGGCCCACTACGCAAAAGCATACGACACTTACCTGAATCTTGACTATCTCCATCGCAAAAATATTTTTATTCAGCCTGTAAAAACAGGTTTAAAGATTCTTTCCATGGACCTCTCACCTCAATTTAAGGTCAAATTCCTAGATTCTCACTCATTCATCCCTATGCCACTAGCAAAACTTCCTGCCACAGTTGGACTACATAAACAGAAAAACAGATATTTTACACACTTTTTTAACACGGTCGCTAATCAAAATTATGATGGTCTACTACCAACTGAAAAATGCTACAGCGTTGACACAATGACTTTGGCAAATCGACAAAAAATCTTAAAGTGGCATGGGGAAGAACAAGTACAGCATAGGAGGAACCCAAACATGGTATTCAATCTGAAAGCAGAACTTATCA
Source organism: Glomeris hexasticha (assembly GCA_034695945.1). Taxonomy (NCBI): domain Eukaryota; kingdom Metazoa; phylum Arthropoda; class Diplopoda; order Glomerida; family Glomeridae; genus Glomeris; species Glomeris hexasticha. Next base: position 6,628 of record JAQIWR010001928.1, read on the forward strand.
CGTACTGCAACTCCGATGTGGAGATATTAAAAGATTCCTGCAAGGCTTTAAGTATACTTTTTGCCTTCTGTTTTGGTGTTTGTAAAATTGCATTATATGACTAACAAATACCTTGATGTTCAAAACAGCTTCGACGTGAAGTCTTGAACATTTCCAGTATACACCCTTTTGCATCCATAACAATCACAGCTGTCAGCCACAAAACTTCCCGCACCCATATCCTAAAACCCAACATCATTGGGATTGGGATACAGGATGGATATGCTGGCCAGAAAAAGCAACAGAGCAAGAAAGCCCAGCAGTGGATGGCTTGGCTAGCGCACAAGGACAATATTGACATTGTGAATGCAGCATCTCTGCAGGATGAAGCAAAAGTTGGTCGATACTTTGTGGATAGCTTCTGCCATGCTACAAAAACAATTTATGAGTTCCACGGTTGTTATTTCCATGGATGCCCTAAATTTATCAGTCCACGGCTGCAAAACCACTGGATGGGGTGTCACATGGGAGATTTATACTCCACAACTGCAGACAAAGAAATGAATCTACAGTCACCTGCACCGGACCATACCTTTTGACATTGTGGAGTGCGAGTTTAACAAAGCCATCATTATGGATGTGGACATGGCTACTTTCATTGCTGCGCTGGATTTTCCCGAACCGCCACTATGCTAAATTGGAGGAGGGAGAGGCAATCCGCTATTATGACTGTTTCACTGTATCCCACAATCAGCAAATTTGGAAAAATGCATGTAGGGCATCCAGTGGAACTCGCTCCATCAACCTACACGAATGGGCAATACTATGGGCTGCTCAAGAAAACGATCTTGCCACCACAACCGCTGTACCATCCTGTCCTCCCGTACTGAGCCTGGGGCAAACTATTGTTTCCCTTGCGCCATCTACAACTTTTAGGCACAGTGCACTCGCGGGGATCGCAAACGGGAGCTTGCAGGCACTGATGTACCCCAGAAGTAGAGCAAGCGCTGGATGAGGGCTACATAGTACATACATTGATTTGATGTTTCTAAAAGTTGACGAGAACCTGCGCATAATGAATAAGTTGTATCTCTTAGATCACAAGTGTGCGGTCCGTCTGGCACTACGAGCAGTTTGCAGAGTATGGGAAGACCATTGAACATCTACATGGGCTAATCGGTGCAAACGTTGACATGTTTTGGAAAATGAAACAGGAGGCATCGGCTTGGCCCTCGTAAGTAGAAGCCGACCAAGACAAGGCCAAGTTTGTAAGCGAATATTTGGAGTATGTCTCTTTGCATCTCACGTTCATGTAATGTATCCAAGTACCGGTATTTGTTTTCATTGCATTTTTCCTTTCGTGTGTAGCAAGAGAGAGTGTAGCATAATGCTGCCAAGGTTTAAACGAACTAGGGTGATGAGCACTGGCAAAACTGTGCAAGATCTTATTTGCAATATCTGTATTATATTACTTATTTGCAATGTAATAATTGTGCATTGTAGGCTGTTTCACATTTCAAATAGATGATTTGCAATTAAACAGTGTTTTTAATAGTACTCAAAAATTATTGAACATGTACTGTAACACGGAGCATATGGTCATGTCTGAATGTACAATTGCGGCCAAAAAAATTGTCGCGTTCTGTGTGTTGCTAAAAGATGAATGACTCTCAGCGCCCCTTGTGAGAGGACCGCTTCAATATGAGCGTTTCAAGATGTGAAATGATTCATGTTTGCAGCAAAGCACCCCTACATAGATCAGTCCATTTGTGTAGTATTAATGTCCGCTCCCCTCACCAGGGGCGCTGAGATTCATTCATCGTTCAGCAGCGAAAATTTTTTTGCCGCAATTGTACATATATAAGTTCATTGCACAGATCGTAAAAAAGAAAAAAACTATTTCACAGCCCTGCATGATGTACTGCCAAACTAGCCATTCCAGTCACGGTAGTTTTCAAGGTCATCTAGTGACACACTAGCTTTCACTCGATATAGAGCTTATTCATGAGCGATCTTGTCATCGGGCACAGCGAACGTGTCTTCGGACACGGCGAACTTGCCTTTGTACAAGGCGAACTTTTATTCGGGCACGGCGCACTTGTCTTCGGACACGGCAAACTTTTCTTTGGACACGGCGAACTTATCTTTGGACACGGCGAACTTGTCTTTGGACACAGCGAACTTGTCTTTGGACACGGCGAACTTGTCTTCGGACGTGGCGCACTTGTCTTCGGACGCAGCGAACTTGTCTTCGGACGCAGCGAACTTGTCTTTGGACACGGCGAACTTTTCTTTGTACAAGGCGAACTTGTCTTCGGACACGGCGCACTTGTCTTTGGACATGGCAAACTTGTCTTTGGACACGGCGAACTTATCTTTGGACAAGGCGAACTTGTTTTCGGACAAGGCGAACTTGACTTCGGGCATGGCGAACTTGTCTTTGGACACGGCGAACTTGTATTTGGACACGGCAAACACTTCTTTGGACATGGCGAACTTGTCTTCGGACATGGCGATCTTGTCATCGGACACGGCGAACTTGTCTTTGTAAAAGGCGAACTTGTCTTCGGACACGGCGCACTTGTCTTTGGACGAGGCGAACTTGTCTTTGGACACGGCGAACTTTTCTTTGGACACGGCGAACTTGTCTTTGGACACTGTAAACTTGTCTTCGGACACGGCGATTTTGTCATCGAACACGGCGTACTTGTATTTGGAATCGGCGAACTTGTCTTTGGGCAAGGCGAACTTGTCTTCAAACACGGCGAACTTGTCTTCGGACACGGCGAACTTGTCTTCGGACACGGCAATCTTGTCTTCGGAAACGGCGAACTTGACTTCGGACATGGCGAACTTGTCTTCGGACTCGGCGAACTTGTCTTCGGACACGGCGAACTTGTCTTTGGACACGGCGAACTTGTCTTCGGACACAGCAAATTTGTCTTCGGACACCACAAACTTGACTTCGGACACGGCGAACTTGTCTTCGGACACGGCGAACTTGTCTTCGGACCCGGCGAACTTGTCTTTGGACACGGCGAACTTGTCTTCGGACGCAGCGAACTTGTCTTCCAACACGGCGAACTTGTCTTCGGACAAGGCGAACTTGTCTTCGGACATGCCGCACTTGTCTTCGGACATGGCGAACTTGTCTGTGGACACGGCGAACTTCTCTTTGGACACGGCGAACTTTTCTTTGGACAAGGCGAACTTGTTTTTGGACACGGCGAACTCTTCTTTGGACACGGCGAACTTATCTTCGGACACGGCGATCTTGTCATCAGACCCGGCGAACTTGTCTTCGGACACGGCGAACTTGTCTTTGTACAAGGCGAACTTGTCTTCGGACACGGCACACTTGTCTTTGGACACGGCGAACTTGTCTTCGGACACGGCGAACTTGTCTTCGGACATGGCGAACTTGTATTTGGAATTGGCGAACTTGTCTTTGGACACAGCGAACTTGTCCTCGGACGCGGCGCACTTGTCTTCGGACGCAGCGAACTTTTCTTCGGACGCGGCCAACTTGTCTTCGGACGCAGCGAATTGTCTTCGGACGCGGTGATCTTGTCTTCGGACGCAGCGAACATGTCTTCGGACGCAGCGAACTTGTCTTCGGACGCAACACACTTGTCTTCGGACGCAGCGAACTTGTCTTCGGACGCAGCGAACTTGTCTTCGGACGCAGCGAACTTGTCTTCCGACACGGCGAACTTGTCTTCGGACAAGGCGAACTTGTCTTCGGACACGGCGAACTTGTCTTCGGATTTGGCGCACTCTTCTTTGGACATGGCGAACTTGTCTTCGGACACGGCGATCTTGTCATCGGACACAGCGAACTTGTCTTCGGACACGGCGAACTTGCCTTTGTACAAGGCAAACTTGTCTTCGGACACGGCGCACTTGTCTTTGGACAAGGTGAACTTGTCTTCGGACACGGCGCACTTGTCTTCGGACACGGCGAACTTGTCTTCGGAAGCGGCGAACTTGTCTTCGGACGCGGCGAACTTGTCTTCGGACGCAGTGCACTTGTCTTCGGACGGGGCGAACTTATCTTCGGACACGGCGAACTTGTCTTCGGACGCGGCAAACTTGTCTTCCGACACGGAGAACTTTTCTTCGGACACGGTGAACTTGTCTTTGGACAAGGCGAACTTGTCTTTGGACACGACAAACTTGTCTTTGGACACGGCGAACTTGTATTTTGACTCAGCGAACTTGTCTTTGGACACGGCGAACTTGTCTTCGGACACGGCGAACTTGTCTTCGGACACGGCTAACTTGTCTTCGGACACGGCCAACTTGTCTTCGGATACGGCCAACTTGTCTTTGGACACGGCGAACTTGTCTTCGGACACGGCGAATTTGTCTTCGGACACGGCAAACTTGACTTCGGACACGGTGAACTTGTCTTTGGACACGGCGAACTTGTCTTCGGACCCGGCGAACTTGTTTTTGGAGATGGCGAGCTTTTCTTTGGACACGGCGAACTTGTCTTTGGACACAACGAACTTGTCTTTGGACACAACGAACTTGTCTTTGGACAAGGCAAACTTGTTTTCGGACAAGGTGAACTTGTCTTTGGACATGGCAAACTTGTCTTTGGACACAACGAACTTGCCTTTGTACAAGGCGAACTTGTCTTTGGACATGGCGCACTTGTCTTTGGACAAGGCGAACTTGTCTTTGGACACAGCGAACTTTTCTTTGGACATAGCGATCTTGCCTTCGGACACGGCAAACTTGTCTTTGGACATGGCGAACTTGTCTTCGGACGCGGCGAACTTGTCATCGGACACGGCGAACCTGTCTTCGGACACGGCGAGCTTGTCTTCGGACACGGCGAGCTTGTCTTCGGACACGGCCAACTTGTCTTCGGACACAGCCAACTTGTCTTTGGACACAGCAAACTTGTCTTCGGACACGGCGAATTTGTCTTCGAACACGGCGAACTTGACTGCGGACACGGCGAACTTGTCTTCGGACACAGCGAACTTGTCATCGGACACGGCGAACTTGTCTTTGGACACGTCGAACTTCTCTGTGGAGACAGCGAACATGTCTTTGGACACAGCAAATTTGTCTTTGGACACGGCGAAATAGGTCTTCGGATGCGGCGCACTTGTCTTCGGACGCAGCAAACTTGTCTTCGGATGCGGCGAACTTGTCTTCGGACATGGCGAACTTGTCTTCGGACACGGCGAACTTGTCTTCGGACATGGCAAACCTGTCTTCAGACGTGGCGAACTTGTCTTCCGACACGGCGAACTTGTCTTCGGACACGGCAAACTTGTTTTCGGAAACAGCGAACTTGTCTTCGGACACGGCGAACTTGTCTTCGGACAAGGCGAACTTGTCTTCGGACATGCCGCACTTGTCTTCAAACACGGCGAACTTGTCTTCGGATTTGGCACACTTGTCTTCGGACATGGCGCACTTGTCAATTCAGACACAGCGAACTTGTCTTCGAACATGGCACACTTGTCTTCGGACACGGCACACTTGTCTTTGGACACGGAGAACTTGTCTTCGGACACGGCGAATTTGCCTTCGGACGCGGCAAACTGGACTTCGGACACGGCGAACTTGTCTTCGGACACGGCGAACTTGTCTTCGGCACCGGCGAACTTGTCTTTGGACACGGCGATCTTGTCTTTGGACACGGCGAACTTGTCTTTGGACACGGCAAACTTGTCTTTGGACACGGCGAACTTGTCTTCGGACACGGCGAATATG
>JAQIWR010001929.1:0-12341 GCA_034695945.1 Glomeris hexasticha
CTCAAGTGTCTGTGTTCATTATTTTTCATAATATAATCATTTGAAATCGGATGAATCTTTTTGAAACACCCTGTATAATAATGATGATTCATCAAAATGAAACTTGTAATTTATTGTTAATCTTACTGAGGTTCTTGTTGTTGAAAACATCTTGAGGATTGAACCGGAGTACGAACTTCTTCACGGCCCAAAGCTTACCGGTACTTAGCTGATTCATTTTGAGAAATTCAAATTATTAGTACTGTAATGAACGGCCCATTTGGTTATTTCCAGGGTATAATGACCTGCATGAATATGAAGGTGAACTGGTAACTGTTCCAAGACAACGTCATCTCCATATTGTTATCCTGCGTACTGCAATTGCCGGTGACGGTGACTTCGTCGGAATTCATGCTCAGCTGCTTCTCCAACTGCAATGTTAACCACAAAATGCATTTTTGTAAGTAATACAATAATGCAAAATGGTATACAAACAAGAAGTTATGCTAATAACCAGTATGCCACCGCTGTTGTGGAAGATCTCAAACTTTGCGTTTGGTTCAGCATCAACTAAGATGCAGATGGCGGATGATGCATCCTTAACAGCCCAGTTTTCATCAGCAAGTCTTGGAATTGTGGTTACTACGTTAACTGTGCTTGAAGAACCATTGCTAAGTACAGCTGGAATATGAAAGCTTCGGTTAGTATTGATTTGTTACCGCGAGTTGACGCGACATATATAAAATGCCGATAACAAACTTGCTGATGTTGAAGGCACGGCCGTTGCATTCGGTGAAAGTACATTGGTCTGGCCTGCAGCATATTCTGTCAAAACTAAACCAAAATATAAGGAGACTTTGTTAGAAACAATGTAATTATAATGCATTTGTGGATGTGGCTTCACTGCAGCACACCAACTAAGCCTTTTCTATCTTCACTCCATTTTATAACACTTTACATGATAATATTTTTCCCCTTCACTCACAACGAAATTGTATCTTATTCCCTCGATATATGTGAAATGAAAAAATATTTATCCCTATTAATTAAATGTATATGCATGTATAAAAAACAGTGGGGCATTTTTCACAATTTAATTAACCTGGATTTAAAATTAACTGAAAGAAATTACGTGTGAACTATTCAATTTTGGAATACCTGCGAGGAAGAAAGCAATAAACAGCATTATTGCATAGGACCGATGAGGCATCGCAGCAACAGAGATGAAAATCCAGAATTGGGTCCACTGCGCATGCGTAGTACGACTACAATTTGCGGGAGAACCGGAGCGTTTTCGTTATGACGTCATTTTGGTCCGGGAACCAATCGGACGTGAGCTCTGCCGTGCCTTCGCCAATCAGATTGGAGGATGATGTCACATCATGCCGCTGGTCATCCATCCTTGCCTCTGACAACTTAAAAACAGGTAGTATATAAGCGAGTTTATTAGAAATGTTAGAAACGACATATTTGGTGAAATTGGGCGAATTTATTTTGTTTTGTCATGGACGATATTTTACCATTTATGTAAATTTATTTATATTTGAAATTATATTTTATTGATATATTATTCGATCGGATCTATCGGATTGTCGAAAGGGGATACATTTTCAAAAATAATGCAGTAAATATCGAGCAAAAAAGGTTAATTTTGGTTCGAATCAGTGTTCGAATAGGTCTATTTTCGCATTTTCCCGCATGGGGGCGCTGTAGTCACATGTCTTTAATCTGTTTGCCCAGAAACGCCTTTCACTTCCCTACTTCCCTCTTCTCCTCACACACATATTCACACAATGAAAAATAGAAGAAAATATTGGTCTGATTCAGGTTTGCAGTTACTGAACGGACCATTCATAAAGATTCGCAAATTGCACGTATTTTATGAACAACCCGTTATCCAGAAATCAACTTGCCGCCAAAACGAGACGTTCTATGCAGCGCCACCAGAGGTCACCTCACCAAGAACAGACGCAGGCTCCGCCCCATAAAGGGGTTGCGCTCGGCAATCGGATCAGCGTTTATCGTAGCCTTATCACTATTCATGTGGGGGTGCGTCCGCACATTAGAACCTACATCCCGTAAACCTCGAAAAGCAGCGGCCGAGCACGCAGCACAACGCGCACTCGAGCCGCCATCATTGAAAAATTTGAACCCCATTGTGTTTGATGCGATCATAAAGTAAGCAAAGGTGAGGAGTGGTGCTTTATTAAAAGATGGAAGAAGTTAAGGCGGCGACGCCACCGATGCCGCCATCGACAGGAGCGGCTTCAGGGACGCCAACAACGCCGCCCGCCAATCAATCGTCGCGAGATCGCGATTCTCAATCGCCGAGCAATCGCGATCCCAACTACTCGAACGACAGAGGAAGGCCATGGTACAATCGCGGCAGGGGACGAGGAAGGGGTAGATTTTTCCCCAGAAGAGGTTTCAGATCACGCGGTCGCGGTTTTTACAACGACTACAACAAGCGGTACGACAACCGCTACGACAACCGCAACCGCGACTCCAAGTACCGCTACGACGACCGCTACGATCGTCGCTCGTCGCGGTACGAACGCCGACGGAGCAGCAGATCCCGTTCAAGGTCGCGTTCGAGAACGCCCCGATCGCACTCCAGATCACCGAGATCTCACTCCAGGTCGCGCACTCCCAGGTCGAGATCGCGCTCCAGGTCGTACGGGCGAGACTACAAGAAGAGAGGGGGTGGAGGGTCGAGATCTCCAACTCCCGACAGATACAGGAGGAGCAGCCGTCGATCGCGCAGTAGAACGCCCAGGTCGAGATCGCGCTCCCGAACGAGGTCGCGCACCAGATCGAGGACTCCCAGGCGATCCAGATCGAGATCCTGGGATGCGAGGCGATCCATTACTCCATCCGCGGATTCACCTTCATTTCGGTAAATTAATTAATGATCGATGGTCGCCATTTTTAACATTTTCATTATTTATATACAGAAATGTTTACGCGAATCATTTAGTTACAATTAATGTCAACCGGCATTATTGTGTGTAATATACATCAGAGTTTCAGGGCCAGTTTCAGTTCCAAGAATGTCCGGTAGGTGGCGTATGTACGTACATCGCGTACTTAGACCAATGTAGACTGTAAAATTCCGTATTCAATGCAAAATGAGCTGATGACTGGCTTAATGGCGGCCAAATAAATACCACAATCTCTATAATAACAGTTATAAAACAAACAAGGGATGTGATTACATTGTGAATTATTTATTTACAACCACTGTTTAGTTACTTTTATTTTCCTGGCCAGCTGTAATAAGAAACGTTTCCTTACAATCATTTATCTAAGTGTGTTATCTTGTTTGTTTTTTGTATTCGTCTTATCATTGGCAGATTGACAGTCGACTTTTGAATTTGTTCCAAATTATAATTTACCATATATATACGCGTAACAGGAAATGATTGAGGTTCCAACTGAGTAACCAATCAAATTGGCTGCCAAACAAACACATTGTTTGTAAATTGACACAAAATTGCTCCGTTGTCAAGCTGTTATAACCAACAACCTGTTTTGGAGACATCAATTTGATCGACTGTAATATTTTAAAACATACAGTACTTGGCCCACTTTCATCGTCGTGTTGATCGATATACTTAAATCGATTTTTAACCATGGATGTTTCCTATGAAGGGTAAACACATTACAGGTAGGTATATATTGAAAAGGCAATAACGTTTTTATAAAAATAAAAATGCTATGCACCACTTTGCGATATTGGCCAGCAAATTACGATAAATGTTTGGATTGCAGCCAGAGAAATAATAAAATTATATTTACGCGATTACCAGTTGTGAATGTGGAGACATTTATTTTGGGAATCAAAGGATTTTAGGATTTACTAGGTGATCCATTGTTCATTGTTCTGGATGTATTCCAAGTTTTGTCTCGTTAGTATGCGGTATTAATAATACATTTATGTGAAATTTTGATTTCAGGCCGAGGGAGCGTACCAGGTCTGGGTCTTTGTCTCCATTGCCACCAGTGCCAGCAGATGAAAGGGACAACGATGAAGGTTCCAGAAGATTCCCAAGATCACCTTCTCCGCTCAGAGCTGCGGTACGTTACACTCCTCCAATCTCTGTTACATGTTTTGTTGAGTTTCTTTGCCTCGTTTCAATTTTAGGATGGAGACCGGCTTCCGCCAGAAAACATCCGCATCACAGTTGGCAACGAATTGTATTCCAGCGGCAATTCAGACCGTGATGGTGACCGGGACAGGGACCGTGAACGTGACCGTGAGCGAGACCGAGAAAGAACGTACGGGGAAAGGGCCTCGGAAGGAAGTTCAAGTTGGCAGTACGCACGAAGCCCAACCAGAGGTTCATCTTCAAGACGCTACGACGAACCGTCTTCTCCAACCGCCAGAAACTACGATGACCGGTACCTGTCACCGTCTCGCCGGGAACGGCGAGAAAGATCACCGTCGCCATCGCGCGCCGATTTTGACCGCCGCGACAGTTGGGACGACGATAGGCATCGCGGCGAGACAACTACTCCCCCACCACCCGCCAAACCAAAACCAACCTGGAGACCCATCGGGATGCCGCCTACACCGCCGCCCAGGGACCGTACTCCACCTCCTCCTCTCGCCACCAAAGAGGTCACGCGTAGGGTAGAACCTCCTTCGGCCGAGGTGCGTCCGCTGCTGCCGCACCAGAAGGAGCAGCCGTGGAGGAGCCCTTCGCCGAAGAACGACGAGTTCTCCATTCCAGGGCTTGGAGACTTGGACATGGAGGAGGAAGATAAGTTTCTTTACGGGGAGAAAGTCGACGTACCGCAGAGGCGCGATTCCAAGTCCGAGCATACGCCTCCTATTGTCCCTGCCGAGAAGAAACGAGAACCTCCCAAGGGTTACCCGGACAGGGCCAAGTTGGAAGCCGTTCTTATAAGCGTTGGGGTCGTGGGGCTAGACCCGAACGACGTAATGCGTGGACCCGGCAAAGTCGAGGAAGAACTGATAAAACGATTACCGGAAGAATTGGTGAAGAAGGTGATGACCAGGCAGAGGGAATGGTTAGTAGTACCTCCTGAGCCCGCACCAGTAGCTCCTGGACCTCCAGGGCCCGGTCCTCATCCACCGACGGCCGCACCACCGTACCCCGGCTACCCTCCACCTCATCCTCAATATCCACCCCAACCGGGCTACCCGTACTCCTCCGCACCACCGCAAGGGTACCCCGGATACCATTACGGTTACTACCCGCCGGCCGGTTATCCGCCGCATCCTCCTCCGCACGACCCGGCAGCGGCACCCGGTGCCGCCGTCCCTCCTCCACCCATCCACCCTGGCCAGTATTACCCCCCGCAGCCGTATCCTCCTCAGATGAACTACGGTTACCCGCCGGTGCATGCTGGCGCGGAGCACCAGCCGTGGCAGCCGCCGTTGCAGCAACAGCCACCGCCGCAAGCTCAGCCGGCAGCGGTTCTTCCCCAGGTTCCCAGCCAAGGAGCGGCGGATATGGCACAAAGGGCCAACTTGAAGGTGATACAGCTTCAGGCCGAGACTTCGGGGGAGAAGAAGCCGGCGGTTGCGGAGAAGAAACCGATTCCGGGATCGGAAGAGGCGAAGATCCCGCAGAACCCGGAAGAGTGGAAGAAGATGAGGGCGGTTCAGGAGCAGTACAAGCGGAAGTTGGAGCTTCTGCAGGAGGAACAGGAGAGACTGCGGAAGCAACAGGGGGAACTTATGAGAAAGAAGCAGAGGCAGAAGGACGGGCACAACGACCCGCTACTGGTCGCCAACTCGAAGCTGCAGGAGGAGATGGCGAGGCAGGTTGAGACCATCAGAGGCTCGCTGATCAATCTGACAAGGGCGCTGAAGGCAACGCTGCACTTGTGCGCGCCTCCGGTAAGAGATCCGAGGGCCAAAGCGCAGTACCCCACGCAGTACCCGGCCGCTAAGCCGCAGATTCAGTCCCCGGGCGTCGCTCCGGTCCCCGCCGCAGCTCCCGTTCCTCCTCCGGTAAAGAGGGAGTTCGAGGGACCGATGCCACCGGCCCCATCGACGCAAGCCAGTTCCAAAGGGCAGTGGCAAAGTATGGGGGCTCCTTCAGTGATGACGGATGACAGAAGCAGGGACCGAATGCGGCCCATTTCCAAAGACAGTCGCGTGGAGCAGACGCCGCCGCCGAAGGACCCACGCGTGTCCAGGGTAACGCCCATCGGGAAGCCGGAGTCATTGAGGGTAAGGGATGCTTTGTTGAGTTTGCGCACTCACGGTACTTAAAGTGTAACTTTCCTTTTTAATACAGACTGCTAGTTTGCAAGCGGTCCAGCAGGAACCAGTCGAAGAGGTGGAGTACATCGACGGAGGCAGCCATTGGTGCAAGTATTGCCACGACATCTTCCCGATGCTCAGCGATCTACTGAAGCACCTGCACAGCAAGCATTCTCCATCACAGGTAAGAAGTTACCTTTATTACCGCCCGTGTGTTTACAGCTGGAGTTCCCAACAGCACCACGATACGCGTGATGAAACTTTAGATTGAATCGGTAAATGTGTTTTACGTGAACTAAACGATACGGTTGGTGGGTGTACGGGGTTGTGTCGCGGTAGCTGTTCGTGTCCCGTGATCCTCCGTGGTCCGCCAGCGGCTCGAAACAGACAACACCGGTGAAGGCGGGATCCACCGTGAAGCATGTTCCCTTGAAAGGTTGGTGTAGTTTAGCAATTTAAGAAGCTACAATTTGAAATGGCTTTGGAAATGACTTTTGCCGATGTGTTTACAGGCGTTGAGTTCATCATTCCAAGTACGGCGTACTTTTGCAACCTTTGCAAGGAGTTCATGGGTGACACGACGTGCGCGTGCACGCACCTGCGGGGAAAGAAGCACAACGACAACGCCACTGTACGAAAACCGTACTAAGATTCTTTCTCGTTGCCCTCACGTGTGCGCATGAAATTTCTACACTACTTTTTTCTCTCGATCCCGGTCGCAATTTTACTACCAAAGTACGGATCTTTTTTTTTGTGTCGTCTTGATGCAAGATTTTAATGAGAAAAAAAAACAAAACAAAAGAAAAGAGAAAGTGTTTCAGTAGTAAAGTGGTTCGGTTACACGCACACACGAACAATAAACCAAAAGAGACTACGGTGGTTGTAAAATGGCTCCGCGAACGAAAGGGAAAAATGTGATGGTGACAGACCAACTCTGAAGAGTTGCTATTTTCCCCCTCACGTTTGTAGAAATACGCTTCGCAACACCCTAATTATGACAAACGGTTGAGCACGGTCGGTGCCCTGGCCAAGAAGGAGGAGATGAAGCGGAGGCTGGACGAGGAGGAACAGGAGATGGCCAAGAGGAGGAAAGTAACCGACGTCTACCAGGCACCGAAGGTGAACAGGGACCGCGTCAAAGAGAGGTACGAGCCGCCGCAGAGAAGCAGGGGGGACAAGGACAGGTCGCGGTACGGGGAATTGGACCGGGAGGGTTTCGGGGACGACGGGAGGATGGCGGCCGCGTCGTCTTCTCAGAGGAAGGACATCAAGTTGAATTTGGTGAGCAAGAGGGGCGGTGGACACGACGATGACTATTACGATAGGAAGTACCGAAGCGGAGGGGATAGATACGAGAGATCGTACAAGTCCGGTCGTCAAGGGTACGCCAGAGGAAGCAAATACAGGGATTCTTCGTCTTCGAGTCGCAGCGACTCGGATTCCGACAGCCACAGTAAGAATTACGAGGATGAAGATGCGCCGAAACCTAAGATTGCCATCAAGATGAAAGGAAAGATGGGTGTGTCCGCTTTTCAGAAGCAGGCCATGGCAGCGCAAAAGAAGCCGCCGCTGCTCACAACGGAGCAGCAGCGGAAGCAGAGGATTCTGTCCACCGTGCTGAAGAAGATGAAGAAGAGTAAGGATGACGTTGGCGGTAAAACCGATACGCCAGCCGGTGGGCAGGTGGCCGGAGGAGGAAGCGGGGAAGTGAAGGGCACCGATTTCGAGGCTCTTCCCATGGATATCGACCAGTCCCCCGAAAATGGGGTGGTGGCTGGTGGAGCGGAGGGTGATGTGACTTACGCGGAGCCGATCGGTCCGGCGATTGAACCGGAAAGACGGACATTGCCAGCACGGCCAAGTTACGGACGTCGCGCGGTCCACGACACAGACGAAGAATCTGATTCCGAACCTGCGGTTCCCGGAGAGGAAAACGTACGGATTGGGGAAATCCCTTTGCCGAACCGCATGGTGCCTCCTGTTGTAGTCCCTCGCCCAATTCCTCCTCCAACACCTGCTCCTGTTGTCTCTACTGCTGCTCCTGCTCCTGTTGTCTCTACTGCTGCTCCTGCTGCTGTTGTCTCTACTCCTGTTCCTGCTCCTGTTATCTCTACTCCTGCTTCTGCTCCTGTTGTCTCTACTCCTGCTCCTGTCCAAGTCCCTGTTGCCGGGAAACAACAAGAGGATTCTGTCGTCCCGGAAGTGGTTTTGCCAACTTCGAATGTAACTGCTACCGTGACACAGCAGGTCGAGACACCTGTGGTTCTGGAGGAAATTCCTACACCCGTCGCTGTTGTAGTAAATTCAGCTCCTGCTGCCATCGAAATCACTTTGCAAACAGCGGTCGAAGAAAGTAAAGGTGAACCTGATGGTGCAACCGGTCCTGTCGACGAGTCTGGTGTAGAAACAGAGGTGCCGGAGGAGCAGAAAGTAGCGGAGCCTGTCGTTGAGATTGTGGTTCCTGTTCCTGTTCCCGTTGTCGCTGCTGTTGAGAAGATTGAGGGTCCCGTTCCCGCTGTTGTCGAGAAGATTGAGGTTCCTGTTCCCGTTGTCGCGGTTGTCGAGAAGATTGAGGAGGAGCAAAAGCAAGCGGAGGCCACCGTTGAGGAAGTCACCATTCCAGTTGATGCTGTAATTGAAAATGTAACGGAGCAAATCGAAGTAGAGGTTCCTGTAACGATCGCTGTCCAGAAGGTAGAGGATGAGCAGATGGAAGTAGAGCCAGCAACGGAGGAGGTTCCTGTAGTTTTCGCTGTCGCGGAAGCCGTGGATATGGAAGCAAAACCCGATTCAGAGGAAGTTGAGGTTCAGGATGCAGTTAACGAAGTTCCCGTGGTCTGCGCTGATGAGAAGGTTGAGGAGCAGGTCTGCGTAGCGGTTGACGAACAAGTTGAAGTTGCCGTTGCCGATATCCACGAGGAGCAGATTTGCTCCGAAGAAACCGGTAAAGATCAGGTTTTGGGTGTTACCGATGCAGTTTCAGTTGCACCAGCAGCGGAGGAAAGCGTTGCTGAATGCGATGCATCCATGGCCAATTTCGATGATATTTTGGAAGTGGAGGTTGAAATGACAGCGAGTGGCGATGAGCTCAAAGCAGACTAATCGATGAGACCTGACGGCAAAAATTGGTGAAGTTCCGCTCTGTTATCCTTCTTATATCTTCTTGGTGACATGTTCAGAGATGTTAACGGTTTTGGGTTTTTTCTTGCTTTGAACTTCTTATTATATTGGTATGAAGTTTTAATTTGGTTTTTTAATTAATTGGGTAATACGTAGTACTACTATAATACACCGTTTAGCTTTTTTTTCATTTTTATTTCCCCTTGAAATCTATTATATATTGATGCACGTGAATGTTGTTGTAACTACATTATTAGATTTTGCAGGTGGGGAAAATGTAAGGCCTCAAATACTGTGTTTGGAAACAAAAAAAAGGCCAGATTTTTGGGCTGTGTACCGTTCTTTCCCACCGCTGTTTGTAAGTTGATCGGGATCACGTAATAATGTCCTTTTCCCGCATCCACATCCACGATGAAGGTGTTGTTTGAACCGCTTTCACAACAATATGTATTTCCATATGATTATTTGTGTTTTTTTCTCTCTCGATTTCTGGTTACAGCTGCTGTCTGTCTTCTCGTTCGGTTACCGCGGTTACGTCAACTCTGTCGAGATGAGAAAAAACCATGTTTGTTGTCTCGGTTTGCAGAAAAGCTGTGAGAAATAAGCCAGCCGCAACTGCAAACGGGTTGATTTTGGTTTATTTTTCTCGCTTAACCAGCTTTTTTAACTAATTGTCATTTCTTTGCGGTTTCATTTGTAGCAATACACTGTTCTGTCGATCAAAAATTGTTCACGCTCGAAGTTGGCGAAGAGAGACCCAAAGTGTGGTGGTACACCTCTTCCTCCTACAGTACGTGGTACAGTTAGTAGGCAAGACACTTATTACCTCCTTGTGGATGATAATATTGGCAAAGAAGTTTAGCGGTTTGCTTAATTGTAATATGCGTGTTCGTTTCCCGGCTTGTATGTGTCGCTCCAGTTATGCCGCGGCAAGTTAAGTTGGATGACACTTACTTATCACTTTGCACTATATGTTGAGCCTGCTCTTTATATTTTGCTGCTCAGTCGGATGATCCTCAATAAAGTTTTAACAAGTCTCCCCGAGCCAAGTATAAGTAATGACCTGTGTCATTTGGCGTATGATTATTATTGCACCCACCTCTGCGATGCGTGATTACGGTCAGAGTAAGTTTGCAAATTGCCGACACGAGCAAAAGCAAAGTTGCAATGTTTTTCTCCTCCAGCTGGCCTTATTTCATTTTTGCGCGTTTTTCAGATGACTATTTTCTGACAGTTGCCATGTTTTCAAGAGAATATGGATATTGTAACCACATACAAAAAAATGGCTCTGTCTGTCTCTATCTCTGGATGTAAAACAAATTGAGATTTCGCACCACGTGATGCGTGTAGGTGAACCGTGAAACGGTGTTCACTTGTGGATGTATTTTACTGGGAAGACTATTACATCGGTTGGAAATCGACATCTATCAGTTGAGCAAAAGATAAGGTTCTCAAAATGGATATTGATGCTGTTTTGCCAGGATTATTGTATGTCCAATTTGGCTGGCGTAATTTGAACCAAGATTGGACTGATGATGACCGAAAGACAAGCGTGCAAGTACTACTTTTTGTTTTTGATAAATCTTACAGTGTTTTGTTGTTTTTGTTTTTTGAGAAGACATGCAGGGCTGGAGAGTGAAAGGATTCTTGCGGGCGACTTTCTCCACACCGTGTATCCTTTTTTGGCAAAACTCAAGTAATTCAACTCTCATCTTGCATGAAGCCTGGTTTACACTGGGCAAGATTCTTGATCAAGTTTCTGGATTATGGAAGGTTCGAACGGACATTAACAAGTGTTCCAGTTTATTGCTCAACTGGAAAGAGTGTCTACACTTGTCAATATCCGTTCCATCCAGAAACTTGATCAAGAATCTTGCCCAGTGTAAACCCGGCTTGATATACATATGGGCGAGATAGTGTCAATTTAAGAGATATGGATAATGTGAGTTGGAACAATCTCATCTTGCAGCTGAATTTTGCTCTCCAAGTGAATTTGTTGTGGTAGTTCATTTGGATAACTGAACAGTACTGTTATTTTATATCATTTAAAACCAATTCTGGCCTAGACTATTGCAATGTCAGATTGTGATTAGAAAAACATCAATCCCCAGTGAGAAGTAATTCAGGTTAATGATTTTACTGAAAAGTACATAAGTAAATTGACAAGGTTTTGTAAGACCCATGCCATTAAAACTGTTGAAAGGAAATGGTTGTTTTTACTTGAATGCTTGAAGGAGTTATTGAGAACTACAGTAGAACCTCTCTAAACAAATACCATGTCAACTAATACAAACATCCGATCTTGACACGGACCTTCCCTTTGTACTGTACAACAAGAAAGTCATTTATTCTCTTTCTAGGAATTCAACTCAATTGTTGCAGTTTATATATAGTTGTAAAAATCAGTTAGGTCACTGTAATGGGGTGTCTACTGTACTGGAAGTCCTGGTTACCCTGGAATTATACTGGAATTTTTGGTTGTCCTTGAAATCCTGGGGAATTAGTAATTTTTTGACACTATACAGGGTGAACCAAATGTCTGGGCCTTAATTTATATAAATAAAATGGTAGCAATTAGAATAAAAAGTATCTCAGTTGAATAGGAAGTCACATGTGAGGAATCCGAAAATGTTATTTGGAATGACCTTGAACAGCGTCTTGAAGGTCATCGGTTATTAAATCTTTGAAACCGTTGCTCAGAATGCACGTGTTCCAATTTGAATGTTGTAGATCATGTCCCAAATAGCAAGAAAACATGTTTTTGTTTGTGAAATACGAGTAGGTATTGATGTAATTGTTATAAAACATTGAATTTCAATGTGTAAATCTTTCTAGAATGCCATGATAATGCAGGCAATCCTGCAGGACTTTGAAAGGATTTCCTGCAGGAAATGTTAAGATTATATTTTTCCTTGCAGATTTCCATACTAAATAATTATTTTCATAAAATTTTCTCCACCTTTGCCCGAATTCTACAGGAAAGCCCCTGAAATTCATGAACGAA
>JAQIWR010001930.1:0-12341 GCA_034695945.1 Glomeris hexasticha
TCAACCACCACGACCACCACGACCACCTAGGCAAATTATTATATTAGATGACAATTATTGTGAATCTCTCGTTGAAGGCCGCATTTATATACCTGAGCTAATGTTCATGAAGTAGTGGAAATTAAAACTTTTATAAATGAGTTTCTTATTCATATACTTTCGTGTTATTCATTTATACTTCAAGATATTATATTTGAGTTCACAATTAGACGTCCGAATATACAGTTTATAGTACCTATAACACAATAATTTGTTTGTTGTCGAAATACTTTCTTTGGAAATCTGATATCAATTGATAATGATGAGAAAGAGAAGACCGCAAAATTGCCAGTCCACGTCAACAAAGCAAGGGCATTACAAATCCAAGTCCATTTATCATTTTCTGTTACCACTAAGGTCAACCAGCATTCGAAGCCGATTATTACCTTTGTCTCATTATTTGGTCAAACAACAGTTGTTTTTAGCCACAGCCCACGAGGATGTACGTTCTCGTCACACCCGCTTCAGCATACAATAAATCATCTTTTCCAATCTCGTGGGACAGCGTTTTGGGAAAAGTGCAGCCACAATGATGATGAAGTCTCAGATATTTTTTTCCTGATAAAAAATAAATAACTGCGATGATTATCCTTCTTGCGATACAATATCAGGCTATGTGCGGCTATCTGATGAAAGCCCCGTGACATTTTATACTACACCATGCAACATCCATCAAATTCTGTCCAGTTTTTCATCTCTTCCGGAATTGTTTATATATATTTTATATTGAGAGCGAGCTTCATCCGGAAAGTTTTAGCTTTATAGCAAAGGTACACAAAAAATGTCTTGCTAGTTCAATGAAATTCTGGGATCATGGAAGGTAATATGAACCAAAGTTATCAAACCTATATTAATGTCATTTTTTGTCTAAGATTTCAATTATAGTTCATGTATGCTAAAAAACATTTGAATAACTACAAAAATATATATAGGGGTTTTGGAGTTGAGAATTGTAATTTCCAGGCGTAACATTGATTTATGAATAAAATATGGTGAAGTATATAATTGAAAAGTATGCATGCATTTAGTATAAACCATTGTTTATTCGTAGGGTTGCTATTAATATTGGTTTGAGATTCTGTCCTGGGAAGTCGATGGGTCCCTGTAGGTCTGCATCGCATGGCTCAACAAGATGAAGGCAGGCCATTTTGAAGCTTTGGTTTCTTGCATGAACTCAGATTTATAGTTTTTATCCTGACCGGTATAGTTATAACCCTCCTGAGATAGCAGAACTATACGCTTGACCCTACATGCAATTTGTCATTCTCATGCACTTGTAGGTTTTGTGCCATGTAAGCTGGATGGCTTTTCACTGCTTCCTATATGCCTTCTGTATATGAATGATGACTTTGAATTTTACTCAAACACGTTCCCTGTACATTACAGGAATGAATCTCTCTGGTACGGTGTAACCTAATTAACTGTTTGCTTTATTTATGTCGCTTCCAATAACATTTCCCGGGTGTTTGCATAACTCTTGCTGTGTGAGATTGCTTTATATGAACCAATTGCATGGATGAATTCCGCCCAGGAATTGAAAAAGTGTGATTTCAATCTGCAATTCCGTCAGTGTAATTACATCATCAACGAAATGATATACCCTATTGGGAATTATTTTTACATGCAAACGAGAGTAAATTGCTTTTCTCGTCACTCTTCGTGCTTCTTTTATTCCTCTTCTTTAATGAATAACAATGAATTGAAGTCACGAATATGCAAATTTAAATTATGCGTGCAATTCGTGAAATCATGCTACTTGTGAATTGCTGAAATTAATTTTTCCTATTCAAGAATTTTAATTACAACATGCCTATCCCAGAAAGATGCCATCTACTGTATTTTTCACAGTATTAAAAATAATTTCACGACTTTATTAAATATTTTCTTACTATATACAGTTAGATATAGCTAGCAAAATTAAAAATACTTTGTGATTGCTAAATAAAAGTTTCATTTTAACATTATTTTTTGCAACTTGCAGTGAGTTCCTATATCATAGCAATAATATTACTAAGATGTGGTATAATCAGAAGTATTAGCGGATCGAAGAATAGGGTATGTTACATCTGGCAGCATGATAATCGATACTGATGCATCCATTCTAAAATATATTTGACCTTTAACGTAACATTTTATTTGCACAAGTGCAAACTTTTTTTGTATCTGTGTGATAGATGATATAAACTCTTTTAAATGCCCATTGCGGAGGCAAATAAACATCAACAACAGCAGAATTTGTATACAAAAGAATACCTATATATCGCTTGCATGGCAAAAACATGCTTTCGCAATGTGTCAAATATACAGCACATATATCGGCCAGCGTATTGATACCATATGATACTTGAACATATGGGACACCTAGTAAACTAAAGTAATGTTTTACATATTGGTTAATAACTTTTACACAATTATGCACAGTGGAAATCATTTCTGCAGAAAATGTCCAACTTACATAACACCTTGTAAGTTTGTGGCAGCGTATTTGTTCAGCATCAGATATGCTTTTTCAAATATGTATTTATTTTTTCAGATGTCTATATATGTAGTAGTTTTAAATCAATTGGACATTTTTTTTTAGAGCTGTTACGTGGGCCTCAAAAAGGAGGTTGCTGTTTTTGCGTTGGGTATACATAAACCTTAAGGGAGTCATAACCTTTTTAATATATTTCTCATAATCTTGATTTAAATGAAAACTCCTTAACATTTCCTGACATTGTCATCAATTCATATTCTTTAATAATTTACCAGGTGATTTTTTCTCCATTTTTGGTTTTGCTTTTTGTGGGATGCGTGGAAGTGCTCTGAGCTTTTGTAATCAATCTACATACATAATTCATTTCATCGCTGAGTAGCCTTACTCTTTCTTGCGAATTTCCAAGCAATGAAACTCGCGTATGTTATTTCACTTAAGCCTGCCATTTTGTTTCCAGTTTTCGAGTTAGTTGGAATTCCGTTATAGATCCGGAGCGATTTGAGGTGTCGTTGCAGGCATTGAGAAATGGGTAGATAAAAAGTTAGTTGTGCAGTTTGCCGCAGTCAGGTGCACATGATAAATGTTTCTGATCGAGTTGCAGAAAAACCTTTAAGTTGAGCATTTTTACTTTACTATATCGCACTATACACACTGTTACTCTTCTGAAAAGGTCTGAGAAATAGTTGGACGCATCACACAATGGAACGCAAGGAATATAATCGATGTCATTTCCTGTCATCTTGCAACGGCCATTTCCTCATTGGGCTCCTTGTAACTTCTTATCATTGGTAGGCTGACAATGCAAGAAACTGGGTCGAACTTTCATCGATTATACACAATTCCTAGCTGGTCGGATTTCTATTTAAGGCCTGCACTGTATTGCAAAAGGCACATACTGCGTTTGTCATTGCAGCATTTCTGCTATTGCAGCATTCTGTCAGAGATTGAACAGAAGGAAATAAAAGAAATGCATTACCAATTTCCGGTTAATGCTGTGTATACAAGGAGAAAAAAGAAAGCCGTTCGTGCAATTACTTGCTTTCTGACGGGCTTAGTGCGCCCTATTTACTCGTAATGAAATATATGACCTTATTTGGATTACTAGAATCATCTAGTTGCAGATTTACCTGTTAGGAAATAGCCCGATTGACTGCACACACAAATCCAAACATAGCGATTATTTGCAATAATATGACTTTGAGAGCTAAGCCCCATTATGTATGATGCATGAGGATTGGGTGTTGTGGTGTAGTTTACCATGTATAACTGATCCATACCATGCACCCACATTGCTGCATGTTGACGGCTGCTAATCGTCATTAGCGATGAAAATAGCGAAGATGGACTCTAATAGTTGTGGAAACGCCCTCTAATTATGGACAAAAACAAGATGGCCTTCGACGAGTTCTGGAGAATAATCGTTTGACATAGTCACCGATGACGAGTAATGTGCATGCAGGTCAAGTGGGAAACGCCATAATCGAGGACTCTAATTTCCCTATCCAAATGGATGTGTTAGCACATCCTTGTGTTTGTTTTTGCCTCTGTGCCTGAAAATAAGAAATGTTTTCTGCTTGATGATGAATTGCGCATGTGTGCTGAATGTCATTACATAAATTTCCGATTTTCTCGTACGACGAAATGTAATGTGAAATCTTAATTATAAACTGAACTCCTTTTTTATAGCAGTAAAATATATTACAGACAGATGGAGCAAATAAAATTAAAATTTTTGTTAATGTCTGAAAGAATTGTATTTGAGATAGAAGCATTATGAAATATTCATTCATATAGGCCCTATGTCATATTCATTAATTTCCTGTTTCAGTTCTTTTCGTTTCAAACAGTTGGTATTTCATTAAAAAACTAAATATTTGTTACACCATAGAAGAATTAATTTATTTGGCGTTTGTAATTTCTAAACGAAAAAAAATAGTGATATTTTTATCCACATAAAACAGTTCGGATTTTATCAGATCCACGATGATTTTTAACCAAGTGTTGAGACAACGGTTACCCTATGAGAAGGGAATAAATTATTACTGACTGACTTTATTACCTCGC
The DNA here is from genome assembly GCA_034695945.1 of Glomeris hexasticha. Taxonomy (NCBI): domain Eukaryota; kingdom Metazoa; phylum Arthropoda; class Diplopoda; order Glomerida; family Glomeridae; genus Glomeris; species Glomeris hexasticha. The sequence goes on from JAQIWR010001930.1 coordinate 4,580, forward strand.
ATTCCGAATTGATGATTCTAGAAATGTTCATATAATGAATGATGCAATGTGAAAGTGTGCTGCAATGGTTTCAGGCTGTAGGAGTGTATAAACGTGGGGCACAGTAGCGCGTTTTTAGTCTATATATATTCCAGCACGAAATGAGGGAATAAAAGTTGTCAGACTATCTGAAGAAAGGAAAAGATTAGGTGCTGCGGTCGTCGTTTCCTCCTCAGCTATTTTCGTTTTACCCGTTGAAACGTCTAATAATCGGCTATATTTTGGGGACGTATTAGCTAAGATTGCTTGCTTTTTTGCACTCCAAGCACGATCCTTAGCAGTGCTGACGTCTCCCCAAGGTGTTAGATTAGGTTTCCTGAGTGTGTGTGGGTACCTAATCGAAAAGGAGTCTCTTCGTGCACAACGCTTGTGATAACATCAGCATCGATTAACCCGTCATGTTAATAATGTGAAGTCAAACTTCGTTTAAATTAACCTACTAGCCTTGAATTAACTAATTACGTTCGAAATTTGGTTACTGTCCAATATACCACTACTGCCCCAAATCTATGATTAACTTCCTGATGTTTAACACTGGGTTTTTGTAAGATAGTCAGATGATTATGTGGAAGAAATTAATCTTTGCATTGTGACCACCTGCTGACCTGATAATGGAGGAGGTTCCAGAGCAAGGCAGCTGGCACGGTCTCCTTCTTTTACAATATTATATCTGCTTGAAATGAAGAATATTTTGCACGACGTCAGCAGACTAATAGGAGGGGGAAGAGGAAGGCGTCACAAAGTGTATTCACATTATACACGATTTATTTTCACACAAATTGTGTTTTCATTTACAATTAAGGTGCATTCATATGAAATTTATCTTAGACCAGCTAAATCCTTGTTTATGTTAATAATATGCAAAAATGATATAAAGTACAGTGATATAGTATACTGCGTGTTGTTACGTTCCGTGGCGTGTGCATAAACCAAAAATTGTGTAGGCTACTGTATATTCAAAATTCAGAGATAATCTGCGGTTGGCTTTCCAGCCATAGTACAGAGGTACAAATCTCTTCCCTGCATTGCACACATGGCATTTTTTCCCACCTGGTTCTCCAAGTTCGTATTTAAAAAAGTGGTAAATTGTTAGTATTAGTTATCCTAAATTACGTACCCTAACTAATAAGTGGTATTTTAAAAATGATGATTGCTAATGTGCAACATATAAATGTTGATGTATACATGAAAATATTGTCAGCTTTTATATTAAAACTTGCTCGCTTTTTGACACTCAAATTAAAAACGTCATACAATGTAAACACTTTATATACTGTGTTGAGTGTACATATTAATTTAATGTTTTTAATATGAAAGGAATAACAAATAAGATGCGGATGGCTTAATATCCGGATCACAAACTTTAATTAAAGGGAAATAACTTTGGCGATGCGTGGAGTTCTTTCTATATATGACAGAATGTAATCTCGGTTACAGGTGCATATTTGATGAAATATACTCCGTGTGTTTTCAAAATTGAAACCCATCCATATTGTTGAGAAATTGTCGGAAAGCACTTACAGTAAAGCATGCTGCTGCACTGTTGGAGGGAAAGTAAGGGAAGGTAGGGTGGGTGAAGTTCTTGCGAAGACCGCTGGGAATCTGAACGATTTCCCCCCCCCCCCCCAATGACACCACGTCAAAATGTGTCTATGCATTAGTCAAAAATCACCATGTATGACATTTAAGCAGTCACGCCTCGTACAATTGTTGGACGGAGTCATTATATATGTCGGCGGCAGTGGTACGGTGCTGTTTCCAATTAAAGGATTAGTTAAATGCTCTATTATTCAAGGCCGTTGGAAGTAGTCGCCTCCATTGAAGTATGCAGTGTTTTTCCTCGCGTTTAAGTACCGAACAATGACGGCCAATTACCAAACAAAGGAGCATTTAACTAATCCTCTAATTGGAAACTGGCACCGTATTACTGCCGCTGGTATAAATGACTCCGCCATGTGACAATAACGTCATAATGAAGTTGCCTTCATAAAGGCTCATTATCTAATATACTGTATACGGGTAGTCTCTTTTCTTGTTGTACATCTATCACAATTGCCAGACACCCTCCCCTAAATCTAGTGACGTCATTTGGAAACGTTCCCTAAATTGAATTGGTGTAGCAAACTTTAATATTACATAAACTCTAAATGTTACCTTTTCCTTCAATGTTGAATGCATTATCTTCGGGTATGTCCTTGAAATAGCTTGTGGATTGTACGAGTAATTTTTTGAGCACTTCATAATCGTTGATTACAACTACTAAACGGCTACCTAAATATATGCTGGAAAAAAATGTTGAATTTGCAGTACTTAGTGGAAACGTAATATATAGCGTAGACAAAAAAGTAAATGTACATAATAATTTTCAAGTTACAAACCTGAATATTGGTCCATATTTCTCTCCAGTTTTTGATAATGTCCGAAGTGGGTTTCGAATTATATACGGCATGTAACCCAGTATGGGAAATCCTCTTGGACCAGGTGGCAGATTTCGAGGTTTGTACAAATACCATATTGCTAACAAACCAGTTACGGCCCCTAACAAAATGCTGTTAGTGCTGAAATCAATGCCGAAAATTTCCAACATGGTGACTTCTCGCTATGAAGTCCGCAGAAACATGTGATGCAGCTAGTACTTACTCGAGACGTTATACATGACCAAATACCTGCAATACAGTAACCTTGTAAATTAACCCTCCAAGGCCAATAAACTTGTATCTTTACAAGGTCTTCTCAAATGACATACAATTACTGTACAAGTTTTCCAAAAAAAGTAGACATATTTTCGACGTCATCACCATGTTTTGCTTTCATATTCAAGGTTGAGAAGTTGTGGAAAACAATGTCTTCAGTTTTATTACGATCACACAATTATTTACAACATTATTAGGTTGTGTCTGTTATTATTCCCCATTGTATTATAATATTTCTACCTAAAATCTGCGGACAGCGCAAACTCTGAATGTTTTCGGAGTAAACGTAAGACCAAATTTTCCTTCTGTCGAGATGTTCTCTCCATTCGGCGGCGTGAATGTAAATTTCTGCATAAATGTGGCAGCATAAAGGTACAATTCCATTCTGGCCAAAGATTCCCCCAAACATGCTCTTTTACCTGAAATTGCAAATTATGCAATATACGTATCACAATCAATGATTTTAGTTCATACAAGTTCCTCTAAATTCCTACCAACTCCAAAGGGCATGTAGTACTCAGGAGTTTGTATCTCTCCGTTCTCATTAATGAATCTTTCAGGCCTGAATACTTCTGGGTCTCCCCAGAGTTTTGGGTTATGGTGAACACTCCAAATGTTGTATATAATGTAAGTATTAGGGGGAATACTGTATTCACCAACTGTTGCTACTTGTTTCTGGCTGTAAAGTGATTTTATGACATTGTTATATAGTTTGTCACTTGACGTTTGAAATAGGGCAAAGTTCTGATAAACAAGGAATGATTTGGATTACGTGTGTGGGGGTGCAATGGGTACCACTGTAACGTATCTTCCTATTTCTGCTATAAAGGCACTCAAGTACGGGGTCCTTGTCCTGTCACTGTAGTTAGGGCATCTTTCTTTCCCTATGACTTCATCCATTTCCTTTTGAACTTTTCTCTGCATATCTGGGTTCATTGCCAGATACAGAATGATCCAACAGAGCCATGTCTGGGTGGTTTCAGTTCCAGCAGAGAAAAATCCTCTTCCAATCTCTTCCAATGTTACATCTAAGTCAATTTCATACCAACATCTAATTTCCTCATAAAATGGACATCATAAATGCTTATTTATGAACTGTTTTTAAATTACGGTGGGACTATAGGCGGATGAGGCGCGTAATCTGTCTAGGTCGTGAATATTTTGTGTTTGTGTTTGTGATGTTCGTTAAATGGGCACTGTTGATAGCCAGAAAATGTAATAAACACCAATTAGACCTAATAGATCAAAAGACGCTCTTTTATTTGAATTTTAGTTAGTTTCAGTGGGTTTCACAGGAACTTTGAAAAAATCGCAAATATAAGAACTTTGTTTACATTTTCAGCAGCAGTGCGCTTTGGGCCATAAACTTTCTAGACTGCATAATCTAAATCTCTATTACGTTTTCTGGCATTTAACAGTTCCCATTTAACGAACATCATGTACGCAAACGCAAAATACTGTCAAGCTAGACAGGCTACGCTCCTCGTCCGCCTCGTCCTGCCTTAATGGTTAACCTGTAAAAAGTCCATCTGATCTATTGCCTTGTTCTGTTATGTAAGCATGCATATAATCGTCTTTTCTATCCTGGTAGTGAGATTTGCGGTGATCAGCAATTATATCGTTTATAAAGCTTTGAATGACCTCAAACGTCTTTCTAATGAAATTGTAAAAATTTTAGACATTGTAATAATTAATTGTTAATGGTGAAAATGTCCAAGATGGATTTGCAGTTTATGATGTTCGTACAATGTTTGTTCTGTGTTCAGCAGTTTTGACACACCAGGAATGTAGCTTAACCATGGAAAGAATATCCGAGTTGTAACTGTGCTAAATTGTACTACCATTTTGTCTACTGAACGTTTCAATTAAAAAAATAAATATTTCATCTTTATAGTCGTATCGTTTTCCAAATGTCAGACTGCAGATGTTGTTAGAAACACTTATGCCAATTAAGTCCTGGAAATCAGTGGCTTTACCCTCAGTCTTCTCCAAATTTTTAGTGAAATGTTCTATTTCTTCCTGATTGTTTGTTTAAAAATAATGGAAATTTATTACAATTTAATATTGAACATGGTTGGATTTGAAAGTATAGTTCTTACCAAAAGTTTAGGTTCCAAACTTAGTTTTCCAACTCCAAAATCTCGGAATGTAGCGAGTGCAAATCTACGGTGGTGCCTCCAGGTGTTGTAATCGAAAAGAAGTGAATCTAAATGTTAAAAAGTAAGAGACAAAGTTCGTTATAAGCGGACCTAAAAAAAATTTGTTTTGTTTTCAGTGTATTTTACTCTTTGGATGACTATAAAAACAAGCATATTTGCATAATCTTCATGAAACAAAAGTCCACAATTTTAATTTTAGTGTTAAAAAATTATTTTAGGCATCTGAACCTTAATCCAAGTGTGGTTTTGTTAGGTGCTCTGAAACTTAAAGAAGCTACGTGTAGAAGAAATATAAAGAAAGCAAGTGTTGTATCAAAATCTGTGGAAATTAGTTAAAATAGTTATTAGCACTCAAAGTTTGCCAGATAGGAGGTCGGCTCTCAAAGACAAACCTCCATATCCCGTCGAAATTTAGTGCTAATAACATTTTACTAATTTCCACGGACATTTTGTTGCATCACTTGCTTTTCTTCATTGTTTTTATTCATGTTGGTTAAGCTTCAGAGTATATTCGAAGCCATGTCGGCTTAACTTTACCATTTGTGAAAGAATTCAGTTACTTTTTTCTGCACTGCGATCTTTTTTTGATGACAATTCGTTAAAGCTATATTGAAATTTACAATTTTGTTTCGTTAGAACTGTTATTTTGTTTTATCCGGAGTTTTGTACCATTGTGCACATAGGGACAAACTTGGTTTGTAAGGCTCAGGGGGAGTGCATTTTTCATGTCATGGGGTTGTGCATTACTGAAGTTGTTTTGGGTGGTGTTTTCTTTCATTCTCTGTTGTTTGCGCCTGTTGTTTACCACCAGGAAGAGTGTGTTAATCAAGTGTAGGGGAGAATTCAATAATTACGTTTTGCCTTTTTCCATTCACTGTTTTTTTGTGACTATCCCAATGAGAGTCACCAAAGGTTGAAATTTGGAACCTATTGCATGAATTGCATCCCTCACTCGGGTTTCCCTAGTACCTTACCGTATCGTGGAACCAGGTTTTTGAAGCGAGCCACATATTGCTGTGGATGTCGAGGTACCCAACGCAAAGCTCGTGTTTCCATTCAATTTCTTGCGTACCCATCCAAATTTCTTCAAAATTGAGCTTTAGCCAGAGTTTGAAGGTTTTCTCATCGGTTGGCAGTTTTTGTTCGCAACCATTCTTCTAGACCATTTCTTTCGGAGATCGAGTTCACGATGGAAGAAACAAAACCTTGGACTTTCGAAAAGCTCAACGATAGCAACTACCCAACCTAGGAGGTCAATGCGTGCGACCAAATGAAGGTAAAATGATGCTGGAGTGTGGTCAACAAGCCCATACCTACAGTTGATAAGCAAACTCATGAAGTGGAACTTCAAAATGACAAAGCCGAGGGCATCATCCTCATGAGTATCGACAAGAGTGCAGCCAAAGAGGTAAAGGACTGCAAGTCTGCTTATGAGATGTGGACCAAACTGAAAGAAGTCCGTAGTAAGCATGCACGCTGGTATGGGATAACAGCCTCTGGAGAATTGATTTGCCTATGGACAGGTAAAGATGAAACCATCACTGCACTCTGGGACCGAGCAGCCGAAATGCAGCAAACTATAATCACATCGGGGCCGAAAATGGATGACGATAATTTTGTGATGCACATAATAAATGTGCTTCCTGTTGAATATGAATACTTCAAGCGATCAGCGAATATAGACCCAGATGAATTTGGTAGAGGCATTTTGAAGTGAAAACTACTGCAAGAGTCAAAAATCGATGCAGACACACAAGCTCTTCACAACTCCAGTGAAGGAGCATACTGGCGGATCCAGTTCATACTGTAAAGAAACCAAAGCTGACTGGAACCTGAGGCAAAAGTGGACGGAATATCGCGATTCTAAGGATCCTTCTACGTACAGAAGGCAACCAAATGAAGAGCCAACACAAGAACCAGGTCAACGAAGACCAAGTTTCAAAACCAAAGGTAATTGCTATCGATGCAACATGCAAGGCTACATTGGAAAAGATCGTCCAAGGTATGGGGACGAAGCTAACGAGCTGAGAAGAATTGAGGCTGAACAACACAGCATAGAAACTTAACCCAAAGAAGCCAAAAGCAAACAAGCACACGAGGAAGGTGCTTGGCCTGCAATAGCAATCAGCCACCAAAGATGATGACCAATCTTCAGATGCAACAAAATGGATGGTAGATTCTGGGACAAGCCATCACATGACAAATCAAAGAGAGACACTCATAGATTTTGTCAAAGAACAGGCCAAGATTCAAGTCGTGAACATGGACACAATACCTTCTGAAGGAAGAGGCACAGTAAAGATTACTGTGAATAATGGACACGGAGTCACTTCGATTACACCAATGAGCTGTAATAACCTTCGGTTAAAGAGTGCACTGCCGATGGCAGGGTGCTATCCCACGCAGGTTTCTGCATGACGTTACACATACGGAATTCAGACGCCGCCATTTTTTGGCCCATAATCACCCACTGTCACGTACCAGCCCCCAGCTAGATACATACATGTATTGAAACGGGGAGGGGTGCAATTATCGCAACAGCGAATTACCAACCGTCATGGCTATTCTACTTGCAATAAGCCATTCCATTTGCAAGCGTTCACCCTACTGTCCAATGGAATTTTTCCTGATCTAAAAATCGAACCATCCACCTAATAAATGCGTTTTCTTCGTTAAATAATGCTTTTTTCGAAAAACATCCGTAAACATAAATGAACCGCAGCATCTCAAAACGTATTTCAAACTAGTTTTAGTTAGGTTAGGTTAATTAGTGTTGTCTTGTTAACATATAATGTCGTGACTCCAGTTTATATATAGTGCCTTCACTTAAGGGGGGGGACGAAACTCACGACCGTGTGGAGCGTGTTTTGG
>JAQIWR010001931.1:0-12340 GCA_034695945.1 Glomeris hexasticha
TCGTTTTTTTGGCCTTGTATCAGTAAACTGGGAACCTTTTCAGGGTATGCTCCGAAACCCTGTCAGTTCTCCTTTAAATAAACTAAAGAATGACATACATATGGTGGAATCTCAAGTTTTCCAGTTAGTTATATCAAATGTATAGGTTTTTCATTTCGTTAATCACGCTGTTCCCGGACCATAACATTTTCCACTTCAAGTTTCCACTATATAAAGTCAGTTTCCACCACACACAGGTTTGACTGTATAATGATTAGCTAAACGTTAAACATTGATGAAGTCAGTCAGTTGAAGTGTTTGCTTAGTTGCAATTCCATTTTTGTTTTATATTTTTTGAGTTACGGATCATGAATTGGCAGTACATGCCTAATGTTGAATACTATAAGGTCCTAATCTACAATTTGACACCAAATATTGATCTACTTGAATGAGATTATGGAATGAATTTTTAAGTGAAACCCATCACAATAATTTCACCATAAATCTGTAATAACTCATTTAACGTCGTCATTTGCATAGGCTAGACACGCCTATTTACCACACAATTACGAAAACGCCCTCAACGAACAGAGGACTGCGTTACATAGCAGCGCCATCTGCTGTTAAAATCGCGAACTCAACACAGTAGCACGCCCATATTTGTCTAAGTTATAAGTTTTACACAGTTTGTTACTTCCAATAAAGCCCATAACCAAACTGAAATGCAGCAATATTTTATGCAACCAGACATGAAATAAAGATTTCGATGAGAATAAGATGAAGGTGCAGCATATGGGAATTGAATGGTACAAGATGGAGGCAGGAATGCATTGTCTGGATGCAGGTGTTGCCAAGGCAACGTAAAGTAGTCTTCTAGCGCAATTTAGTGCAGGTTTCGCATTCGCATCATCGACTTTGTTTTATTTCACTGCATATTTCTCCTCACCCCACAAATCCCCACTTTCATCCATTTCGTTTGACATTTTCCAACACAGATCGCATTTTCCTGCAAAGAGCTTTTGCCACCATTTCAAACCTTGATTTCAGCATCTGCATGCATATCCGGTTCCGGTTGCCGTTACTCAAAAACAGGAAGCCTCGCGTACTTCTAGAGCATCAATTAACCACAAATCATCAATTATTCGAGGTAATCAATCGCGGCCAAGCAGTGAAACATTTAGCTCATCAGGAGATAAAAGTCAACAATGAGCAGTTTGAAGGTAAACGATTAAACAGACGCCATTTTGGAGCAGGAAGACGGTGACAAGAGCGCCGTTGCATGTCGTCACAGTGATGCATGATGGGAATGGCCGCCGGTCTGAACCTGATAAATTTAATCTCAATCTTCCTTTAATTTCCACTTAAACATTTTTCTTTACTCCATGTAGAAACACATCTAAATATTTTTCTTTACTGGTAAATATTAACACTAAAGTATTAAATATTAAACTAAAAAATTAATCATTAACCAAAGTCACTATTTTTATACCCAGACAAAAATCTCTAAGCAATTCATGTAATATTAATTATAAATATGTTATATAATATTAAAGAAATAAGATTAAATATTGACGAAATCAGAACACATGTTCAGCCTAATGTACAAAATAATGTCATTACATATTTATAAGACTATAAATGCAATAAATAAAATGCCTTCGTTTGATACATTTGTAAAGTCGACCTCTGATATTGCAAATTAAAATGACAGAAAATATCTGCCATTAAATTGCAAGTTGAAGCTGAATTTCGATACGATTCATATGTAAATCAATACAAATTTGGTTTGCAAATAAGGTTAGGAGTCTGGAAGCAATTATATTTACGAATGGTTTTAAATATGAAACTGCTTTTAATTAAAAATAGATTTTATTACAAGATAAATAACAATCTAAATGTCACCAATTATTTCAAAAATGCTAATGAGCTTTCCAAAAGTAAATGTTTCTGCAGATAAAACAAATTTCCTATTACTTTTTAAGAGAAATACTTTACATGGCTAACATTTCTTTACACAATTTGTAATATGGCAGTGAAGGAATTTTGTATTCATTTATTCATACTTTTACGGTTTTATATATGTAGTGAAGTAAACGAAGGCGATTTACAGCGCCATTTTGAACGTCTGGTGGTCAACGATTGTAACTTTTCCTTTCAACAACAAAATCATGTATACATGCGCATTTATGTGCACAAAATGGCCGCCAGGGTATAAAAACACATAAAAAAATAGCTATGTTATTCGGCACAGACATGTGTCTTGTCGAGTTTAACCCCCTCCTCCAAAGAATAAAAAAAGCTACTCAAAAAACAAGAATCTGCTCTTAATTTATTTTCGTTGCTTGTTACGAAATTGTCGCTGTTGCCAACTTTCATTTGTCCACAAATTTTGTGAAAACTTGGCAACACTGGCTAGCAAAAAGCAGATGAAACAGCTGACAATATTTTCCAATTTTCCTTTCCAAAATTAAATGTCACAAAAGGTGTAACTCACAAACAAATAGAAATCTATGTTACAGCAAAGGAATTGCTCGAGTGGCGCCATCTACCGACAAAGTGCTTTATCACAAATGTCTAACAGACAGCTAATTACACATAACACCAAGTCCCGCCTTAATTGAACAGAATGGCAAATAATTAATACATTTCTTCTACATAAACAAGATTCTCCATAATCCGGCCATTCCTTGCACACATGGGTGCCGGATTATCGAGAGTAAGGTGTAGTTCCAATTTGCAACAGCAGGTGACGTTGTATTTACCGCAGAAATCATAATTACTCACACCATGCATTGAATAAATAAAAGTTTTGAGAACTAAACACAATTTCTGCTGCAATTACCCTGCATGCAAATTGACTTAGTATATGCTTATGTTATTAAATTTTGCTTATTTGGCATTTGTGTAATTGCACGTGCATAATTAATTTTTAATTTCGTTTTAGCACAGGCAATAATTAATTAAGGAGTTGATGTAAGCCTGCAAAAATCCCTTTGAATAGAACCGATCATTTAGTCCATTTGGAAATATTAAAAATGCATTTGTATTAATGAAATGCACTTAGGACATATTATTGATTCTACATATGCTCTACTTTGGTTAATTAAAGCGAAAACTTTATCTGGCAGTATTCTGAATACATACTTCTGTCATTCAACATGTTTATATTATGCTCATAAATTAAAGTTGGACATAAATAGCATGCATTACAAATGCAAGATGCAATGCCAAATTAGAGCCAAATATGAATATGAATGACATGGTGATTGGTGGTTTCATTCAATTTACATTTTCAGCCTACAAACTGCTAAAGTATTAATTACATAAAGATTATAATATCATTAGTGGAAATACTAGCAATAATTAAAAATACTGTTTTATATTATTCATTCAGACTTTAATATAACATTTCAAGACTTAATTTTATCACTTTTTTTACTATAATTTCAAAGTGTTTTATTCCAGCTTCAACGTGTCTGCTAATATTATATATTTTTAAATTCCTATTCACATTCAATTATTTATAATACCTTTTCTACAAAAATATCATTTGTGGAATCCATTTTAGAAAAACTAAAATCATCAGCTTGTTTTCTTCACATGCAAATAATCCCCAAAATGTATTTGTTACGAAAGCTGGTCAATAACAAGGCAAGGAAAAAAAGTACAATACCATGGAGATGCAGTACTGATTGCAATGCAAACTTTTCTCATTTTTTTCTCTCCCCAGCTCGAATTATTGGGGAAAATCATCTTCGAAGAAAAAGGCAAAAACTTGCAGAGGGATATGGATCCCAAGAAACGCGATTCCTTTCTTCTTTTTTAAATCTAAAAAATATCTGTGCTAAAAAACGTCACTTGCCATTTCTTAGCACATGTATCCAGTTTCTCTTTCCACTTTGCGCATTGATAATGTTTCTTTCTATATTGTGAAACCAAATACAAGAAAACCGATACCAAACAAGCATTTCTTGTCTTTTCCTGTTTTCAAAAGCATACTTCAATAAATAATAAGCAAGGAATTCATACTATAGTCTGACAATTTTCTGATCTACATTGCAAAATTTCCCTAGCAATCAATTATGTAAAATAAAATAGACAACTTTGTAATTTATTTCAAACATACAACGAATGTTTTTGACAATGTCATTATGTAATTTGGGAAAAAGTCCTACAATATTGCTCGTAAATTTAATTAGCGATTTAATTGAAATTTATCTAAAATATTAATGCTCTGTAACTTATAAATGTCAATATTTTGTAATTTAAACTACAAACATTTGGAATTTTAAAACATTCATGTGCGATATTGTCACACAACTTTGAAACAATAAAAACTGGAAAGACATATTAAAAATGACTGCATTTTCTGATAAAACTATCAAATTACGATTATATAATGATTACTGAAAATGCTGCATTGCATTTGGGGCAGAGTTGCTTGAAACATTAGTGGACGTCGTTTATGGACGACCCCTAAAGGGCCAAAATGGATGAATGGAGGAAGCATGTTGGAGGTTTGTAGGGCCTACACAGATTGGAAGAAGGGGGGGTGAAGAGCGGAAATGAGCAAAGTAAGATAACGAAGGTTGAATTGAGGCTAAACAAGATGGCGGCCGTTTTGAGTTTTTCGAAGTGGCGCCATCTTGCGGCCAGACGCAAATCAAGATTTAGTGGCACGGTTGGATGCCGCTTGCTTTGCTCTTTAATGGACGCTGTATATCTCACTTGTTCACTGTGAAACGATTGGCATTGGCCAATGGGGAAGCAGCACAGACAATTATGGCCGCCAAGCACGTCCCAACAAAATAAAAACCACAAAATGGCGTCATTTCTTGGCCAACAAAAAAAAAAACATTACTCCATTTCAATAAAAACGCCCCCTTTTGTTTATCGACTCTATAACTTGGCAATAACAATTTCACGTCAGCTTTTAGCCAGCACAATATCATGCACAGTTTTATTTCTTTTTCTACGAAAACTTAAATTGGGGGCGTGGCAATGAGCTTACTTCACTGAACAAAAAAAAATCAATCAATAATTCCTCTATGATCAAACTAAGTTACCATTACTTTTCAAAACCCATTACGTTCCATTATAGCCAAGCAATTAATCATTTCATAAAATTTTCCTCAGTATGTAATACAAAATTTAGCACCCAACTTTATTTGTTAAGGGACCATCCATAAATTACATCACTCGTTTCTCTCAATATGTATGACATTAATTATGTATAACCCCTGAATAGAAAATTCGACATGGAAATCAACTTCCTGGTAATTTAATGATTTAATAGTCAAACAAAACCGTTTATAGGACTTATTAAAGTTTAGTTCAATTGTGTTATATTGAACAAAAAAATGACTGAAAACATGGATACTGCACGACCCCTCCGTCAACTTTAACAGCATGCAAATGAATGGTCAACGTGTGAATCGGTGCATGACCACAAATAGGAAAATTGTGCAATAATTTTGAAAGGGATGAAATTTGAAATTCTGACTAAAGGGCACAATCAATAGGCAACAAATCACATGCATAATTCAGGTGGCAAAAATCCGCCACAACTTACTGCAAAAAAGAGGGAAAATGAGTGAGAAAGAGAGAGATGGATATAGATAGATCAATCACAATTTCAGTTGCCACGTCGAAGCCATTTTGGATTTAATCCCGCGTAAAATGTTGCCAGATTAGCCAAATAGCTGTGCAAATTGACGCAGTATATACTACTACTACTTCCCCTTTTTAGCAAATGCTCCCAAAGGCCAACTCTTTTCCTTATCTTTTGTACTTTCACGTCAAAAGCCGTAAATTTCTCTTACAACCAGCATATACACATGCTATAAGTGAACTGCGCATGCGCACAATAATCCGAAAGCGCCATCTATCGGTCCACATTCATATACTGACTGACATTCATCACAATTTACATATACAGTCCCATAGCAACAAACGTGATGTCAGGCAAGTGAAGGCAATTATAATTTATAACTGCACACTGACTGGTGTAATGGCGGCCAAATAACGTACATTGCAGCTGCGGGTAACAATGTTGAAAAGCGATCCATAAAACCCAGACTTGCAAAATCCAAGCGTAGAAGACGATGGGAATGATGAAGCGAAAAGAGATGACTGGACTGAAATGATTGGTGCGCCACCTGCTGGCAATATCTGGCACTAAACCACGTACCACTGTCTCAATTATCTTTTTATTTTTTATAACAAGTTTTTGAAAACTAATGTAGCTGTAGATAGGCCTACATCAAAAACTTTTACACTGTTTTTGCAATTCACTTTAAATAATGTCAGCTATTTAAAATATATTGATGTAATTAAAATCAGTTCAACTCATTCATTCTTATTCAAATTTAAATAATTAAGTATTTAAACTTTACATTGTCATTGATTAAAACTCAAATGTCTTATTAAAGTCTAAATAATAAAGACAAATTAAAATAATTCAATTTACTTTTAAAAAACTTCCTTTTCACAAAGTAATAAAACCAACAATGTAGAAAGTTATACTAAATTTCTAATTTCAATTCATGCATTTTTATTTCCAGCTCGCAGATTATAGAACTACTCCCAAAAGAATGTAATTTAAAATCACATTTAATGTTCGTGACATAATTAAAATATACTGTCTCAACAAAATTATGCAAATATTAATGTCATACATGTGGACTTATGAAACGCCCTGTAATTCAATAACCACCCATATCATTATTGCATTTGCCCTTGCTTTATTATTTATTCCCAGCTGAAATGTGCTGAAAAGGCCATTTGCAGGTTGCAAATTGTAATTATGCAAATGAAGTTTTGACTGTTAGTCTGGCAGCACCAATTAACTTTGGGGAAACAAATTTCCCAATTTGGCAACACCGGTTGATTGGAGAAAAGCAGGCCAAGTGTTCTAAAATTAAGCCCCGCCCACCGTTTACCCACCTCACCTTGCGACATTAACTCATTATTAATGTCAACAAATAACCTCGTCGTTCATTAAGTTTGTGCAAGTTAAATTGAATTAAATTCAGCCAGCATTCATTAATCGTAACAAATGAACTACCATGCATGCACTACAACAGCATTAAACTACCACTATGAATTGTCAATTTTCAATTTCCAAATCTGGTTTAATGCTGTTAATGGTAGTGCCTGAAGGGTTAGTGCCGTATAATTTCACAAACAGTCACTCGGTTATTCCCAACACGAACGCAACTTATTTTTTGCTGACCGACGTGTTGCCAAACTCCATTGCAACCAGACAGCCAAGCATTAGTTTCAAAAAACACCCTCCTCTTGCTTTTTACTTTTTGTTTCATTTTGACCCTTCCACTATGTGAGCAATAAGTTGAACGGACAGAGGGGAACCAACACTGGAAGCATTATTATTCGTGTAGCAGACACGAGCCTCCCATCATGCACTGCGACCCTCCACCCTAACATAATCCAATGTCTGGCTTCCAATATATCAAATTGTAGCTGCTGCCGAGTAGATTCAATTCCCATTGCAATCCACGGCTTTAACAAATACCTGAAAACGGTTATTTCCTAAATACTAATTGGGCATCATTTGGTTAAATAAAATCGTTCATTTCCAATTAAAATTGTAATTCTAACCGTATGAAATTTTCACAGCTACGGTGTAATATTTAACTCGTCACAAACATTCAGCACAACTCCATTCGTCACAATTCATCGTCTTTTTAAAATTGTTTCAAATAATTTGATGCTTTCCAAGTCCTTGACTCGCATGTATCAAAAACCAAAGTTTAGTTAGGAATGCAGGGAAACTAGTTTTAATTCGCACTCTCATGCTACACTATGGAAAATTTCACGTGTCACTGTCATCCTGCATTCTACTGGGTGTGTCAAAAGTCAAGAGTTAACGCAGCAAAATCTACCAGGTCCTCTGCATACTTTATTCAAATTTTAAATAAATAACAACTAGTGAAGGTCAAAGAACCTTCATGAAAGAATTACATAATTTAAAGATGGCCAATAATATACGTATATAGTACAACTAAATACATTTTTCCACATTAGAGCAAAATAAGAATTCAAAGTCGATTTGGAATAAAACAAATTTTAATGCAATTCCACTGAAAATGTGCTAATAGGCCTCAAAAAGTAAACTTTAGTGAGCACCAATAACCATTTTTTTTTTACTAATTTACACATGTAAGATTCTATTTCAACACTTCCTTTATTGATAAGTGTAACTTTAAATTGTATGTAAACGTCCTTTATAAAACCATGTCAGTTTTAAAGGTGAACTGACAAGGTTTTGTAACATACCCTGGAAAGTATGACATTATATGGAATTGATGCCAATAAAACGATTGGTTGAAAAAAGTTACGAGTAGTTAAAGAGGGGACGCTGTGGCGTCATGGAAGGACGGTGTCACCGCGCTGGTGTCACAGCGTCCTGAAGCTAAATAATTCATATCTCTGGCAATAATGCTTCCAATGGCCTCAAATTTTGGGACAATGTTCCTTAATTAGTGGCAATCAAATGCTAGTTTTTTTCAGGGTTTCTTGCAAAACTTTGTCAGTTCACCTTTAAGTAATTTGCAGCAGTAATACCGTATTTCCTTGAGTAGTGGCCCGGGCCCGTATTATTGTTTAATAGCAAGATTTTGCCAGGCTAACATTCAAGGCCAGGCCACTACTTGAGGTCGCCTTCTAATGCAAATACATGGGCTGTATTTGAAATTTCGGTTTTTGGACCCGGCTTATATTCAAGGCCAGGCTACTACATAAATCAGGCTTCTTTTCAAGGAAATACGGTACAACATGTGTGGTCAAAGTTTCCATCCCAGAAACTTTAAAACTTTTTAAACCAAAATAGTGAGAATTATATGCATGTATAGTAAGAAATTAATTTGCTGCATGTTTTGAATTTGACTCATATATGCGGGAGAAATTAATATATTGGATGCAGTGGAATTTCATCATAGGCTAATTACATCTTTTCGGTGTGTTGTGTAACGTTTGCAAATAAATAGCTTCAGGCTGCCTTATAACACGAGTCATAAATTGCGGTCAGTTGCTGGCAACAACATGACAAACCTGCATGCTGAAACGTTATTATATACTTCGCCACTCGGTGATTAAACTTTCAGCTCCTGGGGCCCCAAAAATTCTTCAAACAATGCACCAACATTTTGCCATGCAAATTGCTGGCGAAAAATCGCAGCCATGACCTGTGCGATTGGCAACACTGCTCTAAACCCCCCCACCCCCCCCCCATCCCCCATTTCTGCACAGAATGCAAAGCACATTTGCATATTGATCATTTTTCTTAACATGTGTAGGCCTATATATGCCAGTTATTTTATTCCCGTTTTCGTTTTATTACAAGTTGAGCTTAAATAAAACATCTAATTAAGGCCGGAAATTTAGCTCCAAATTTTCGCAGATATTAATCTTTCACGCATCGTTGTTTAACAAATATTTACGTCATAATCGCGTGTTTGCCTTAAATTAACACCCCTTTGCGCATTACTTATTTAACAGTTGTCACAACATTTACTTAAAACCACTATTTTCATAATTCAATTAAACACGGTATTCAAATTGCATTAAATTCCACTTTAAATTCAAAAATTTAAAGTTTCTAAATTGAAATAGGCCTATTCTATAACATGTAATTGAACGGAATTGTTGTACAAATCAAAACAATTCTCTTATACACGATGAAAGTTTTATCAAAATAAAATATTTACTTTCATATATATATTATAAATATAACTTGTGAAAGAAAATTGCTGAAGATTGCCTCAAAATATGGATTTTGTTTTAAAGAAACATTTGTAATATGTATATACACTATAATATGAATTTCGATACACAATCAAAATAATTGTCACATGTAAATGTAAAATAAATATAAATACATTTCACAATTCTAATCTCATTTCACAATATTTTCTCAGAATAACATTTATAAATGAATACTACAAACTTGTCACACTTAATGTTTATTAATTGTTATACTATATTATCATATTATACTGCATTTCATCACTAGCTGGAAACAATAAATTTGTTATACAAACTTTCTCTAGGAATGTAACATTATATTAATGGTGTTATCAAATATACAGTTTTGTACATATTTGGAGAAAACTATTTTTATGAACATGCCAATTAAACCATGGGACCTAATTGCAACTATAAGACATACTAAAAATCCAGCCTGCCCTATGGGAAAGCCATATAAAATCCTGTATATACATACACTAACGGACACTTATAAGTCTCGATAATGGCTGCCATAATAAGCGTCCAACATTATTAATGGCAATAAATAACAGAGATAACAACACCAACCGACAAATATGAAAAGCGATAAAATTTACATTTGTCCAGACATATAACCCAGTAAAATATGCACCATGTTTACGAGTGATAAACACGTCATGTGACCGCACATAAAACATAGTGGGGGAAAGGGGAGGGGGTGTCCAAAATGCCCAATGCTATACATATGTCCAGTGGACATTGCCAACCATCTCTAACCACGGAAGCATAAAAACAACAAACAAACAAGCAAAAAGAGCGTTAATCATTCAATAAAAATAGAGGGAAACATGGAGCAATCGATCGTCTGTCTCCGAGGACAAAGACGTTACCCCATTGGCTGTATAGAACCATCTCATAAAGTGGAGAGGCAGGGTCCAGAAGAGGTCCCATCAATCACAGCCCCATAGTGAGACACGCAGAAAGCCAGCCAGTCCCAACAAACAAAACAACTATCTGCAACTAATCTCTTAGAAACGCCATTTTTCCAACCCAGCTTCCAAAAAAGCCATACAAACCTTGGTACAAACTGACATGACAAGCTATATCATAGGGTACACCAATGTTCCCCAGAAAGGAGTAGATTTATTGTATAGTTTCGTCTCGAAATCAACGGAGCAACTCCCTCAAACCGGGCGTAAAGCGATGAAACTGCGCGGATTCTACACATTCGCAATCAACAGCTTCGTAATGGCCGCCCTTTCCAACTTCCGGTATTGCATTTAGTCACATTCTAATGTAGCAATCCCTATGTTGTAATATATCAAACGTCTCGCATTATCGAGTAGAAACAAGATTTGGTGGTGGAAAATCTTCGCAAGTTGAAATGGAAACGCAACGATGCAAAAATGCAAAATCGAAATGGCCAAAATCTCGCCCTCCTTTATAATGTCCCACATTTAGCAAATTGCTTCCGTTCGTTCGCTCGTGTTCGCTTGCCAGGTCCGAAGATTTATTTTGGCCCAATCCTCCAGTGCCCAACTCAGCACTCCATCACCATCTTCACACCCTCATAGTCAGGCCAGGCTATTGGAAAACAGCTTGCGATTACAGGCACCATCCCTTATGTCCCCCCCCCCTTCCTTCCAAAAAAATACCACGTTTTCGGTTATTAAATCTGAAAATATACACCAACATCCCGGAATCGTCCTTCTACATAGCAATCAGGAGGTTGTGGCCATCATCACATGACTTTCAAGTTAATTTTTTTTCCACAACCGCGTGCACCAAAAAATTGCCAAAGAAACAATTTGGAAAACTTTATGTATACGGTTATTTTCCCTCCATTCTCATAAGGTCTTATTTTTTTCCCTTGGGAACTGGTGAAAATTTTAGCGTGACAGAATTGCGCAAATGAAATCCTACTGTTAAACAGTGACAACAAAAATATTTCTCGTGACAATAGAACCGGAAACATGAGATTTTTGAAAAGCGTGCAAAGCCACAACTTCATTTTTTATTGCATATTTCAGGGAATAAGGCGAAAGAAAAGAGGAAGACTGTATTGTAAATGTCGCTCAAACCTTGTAAGTGACACATGCCATGCATTTTTAATAAAACATACAGCATCATATATGTATATTTGGCTTTATGCATGCCTCGAAAATCATATTGATTCTGGATGACTTGGATCCCACATGAATGCTGAATTTCAAAAACTTGAAATGTACATCCACAATGTAAAAACTTAAAAAAAAATTGTTTAACAAATGTTTTTACATATTAAATCATATTGAAATTAGAAATTGCAAATATGCGATATTTACTTTAAGAACAAGTTTAGTAAACATTCGCATAATATTAATTATTAACATATTTTATAAGCATATCCAGCTCAAAAATAAATTACTATTACCGTACCATTTTAAATAATATTAGTACATATATACTTTAAAGGAGAACAGAAAGCTATAATCACGATTTCACAGATTTACATGGAAATTTGTTATTAGTCAGTATACACACTAGTCTTCTTCATTAAAATAATCCCGATTTTGATACTTACCCGATTGATTAAAAATAAATCGCCGAAATAGGTCAAGAGAGGCCGTTTTGG
>JAQIWR010001932.1:0-12340 GCA_034695945.1 Glomeris hexasticha
CGCCCAATTTTGGATCTGACTTGATATCCAGATCAGATCTGAGGGAGCAGATCCAATTGGATCTGATTTGGATATAACTTTTCTGTAAGGGGAATAACAAGCAACGCTCAATAATTACTTACACACGCGAACGCGCACACATACACACGAACGTGCACACACATGTGAACGCGCGCACACACCCACACACACACACACAAACACAAAAACACGCACATTGTCTTATAGGATTACATCTGAATTGTGGGCACTTATGTAGAACATTGCTAAACCTGTTGGCTTTGCCTGGATTATAGTAACTGGAGAATGGTGATTGCCATGGGGTGTTGCTGACCCTGAACTTGAACCATCCATAGATCCATTCCTAGAGTCCTTTGAGATTGTGGTAGTGCCACTGGGGGTTTCGCAGTTCGTCATGTTAGAGTAACACTCGACATCATCCTTAACCAGTGAACGGTCACTCCAGCATCGCAGAACATTTGTGATGTCAGAGCTGGGCCATTTTCCATGGTGGAGGAGACTTCCAGCTGCTGTTGCATTAGTGTTAGTGGTAGAAGCAGAATGTACAGACAAGTTGTTGTTCCTAGTGTCGATGGGTCTAGCACGAACACAACACAATACACACTGTGCAGCAGTTTTGAAGTACACTTCGAACCTGCATGACAAACACATAATTATATGTTAGCCCGAGTGCTTTATTGCCACTGCCTCTTGATAATGCTCAAACTTGGGGTACGCCCTATTTAGGGATCATTCCCATATTACATCATCACATTTTCCTTGGATTTTGGACCCTCTTCCCCCTATTGTCAGCAATCGTCATCTGACACTAAACCCCCTCCCCCGGCCTTTATTACATCATCACATTATTGATAGACCCCCTCTAAAACGGATTAATTTAAATATATGTATATGCCAATGCTCGGTCAGCACCTTTTAATATGTTTGCATTGGGTGCTTCATAGAAAATGGGATCCTATAAAAAATTGTATTTTATTTTATCACGAATTTCTGTGGAGGTTCTGAGTTTTGCATGTGTTCTCAATTAATGTGTGTGTTATTCCAGCAACCAATATACAGTTAGTAGTTTAAACTGTTCTTTTATAACAAACTTTCAAGTTACTGAATTGACGTCACCACGCTTTGCGGTAAATGGCTGCGCCAGCAGGACAGTTCAATGCCCGTGATTCGAGAATTTTCAAAGCAATAGTTATACTTCACCCGAAGAAATTCACAAACATGTGTTAGATCTGTGGCACAAACGGTGGCACTGACGTCACTGGCAGTGCCAACCACACCTTTTTGCCGATACGTTTATTATGTCATGGTCGGCAGTTAGCCAATGGCGCTCCAATCCATCGTAATTCTTCAATGACATTACCTGTTTGCTCTATTTCAATCAATTACATGTGCTCAAATGTAATATGTCTGTGCACACATGTAGTCGTTTAGTCGTTAGTTGCAAACTCTTGATTACTATGTTGAAACATGTTCTGATACATACCAAATTGCAATTATATATGCAACATGGCACAACGTGTTGTATAATAATTCAATAGTACTGCAATATTGTGGTTTATATGTTTAGCAAGTAAAAGTTTATTGCAATTCTACTTGTCATTGCATGTTTTCAAATGGATGTGCTCTTTGACCAATAAGTCTACATTTTCGTTGCTTTTTGCTAAGATATGGAATGACTTTTGACACTCGTGGATGAAATGTAAATCTAACAGCCTTCTTTGTGTTGTGCACCTATAGATTGATTTCTTGATTCGTTGTGACAATGTCTTTGTCAATACTGGAAATTTTGGAAATCTGTTACGCACAAGGAGGTTGGAAGCGCGCGACGGGCGTGCGCCCTATGGAGGGAATGTAAATACCCGTTGTTGAAGCCAGTTATTCGGCACCTGCTGCCGCATTCGGCACCTGCACCGACCCCGCCCTCTCAACGTCACGACCAATCACGTTCGTTTTTTGCCAGAACTTCTCTTCGTGGAACGAGGGGACGGGAGATGAGGTGGAAAGAACAGCCAATCAGAGCTTACCACCCCCTCAGATCCCGGATTGCATTCAGCTTCACTTTCCACCCATGTTAATGCATAGTAACATTCCCTCCATTAGTGCGCTTTCAACCTCCTTGGTTACGCATTACTGTCTTCTTCAGAAGTACAGGATCTCTTTTAAATTGCCTGTAATTTTTGGATGTCCTAATCGATTTCGTGGAGATTTCGCAACTTGCTAAACTTATGAACTGCAGTTGTGCTGTATGTGAAAGTGGAAATGTTATTTATAATATGAAGCAAAGTTTCAGGTTGGTATGTGTAGATGTTATCTCAGATCCTGTAGCCACAACATGGAATAATCGAATTCTATTCGATCTAAAGCAAAGGGGACATGCAGCACGAGTTTGTCGCCCAATGTACTGTAATACTACATATATGTATCCACATTTATGGCGTTTGTGATCTTTTCTTTGAGGCAGCTGGCCTCTACTGGATCAATGAAAGAAACGACCAGATTGTACACAACACCCAGCAAAGTATCTCTTTCCCTTTATCTTGCCCTAAGAATATATTATACTTTGGTATAGAAGCAAACTTCCGCTTAAGAAGCTACGTATTTCAAAATTCCAAAAAAGGGAAAAGATAAGGAAGAATACAGAAGCATAAAGAAAATTCTGCAGAATTTCTCAACGTTTATTTTATTATTGTTACAGCAAGTTGTTTGCATCCAAAAAGGTGTTTTGCGTGATATACTGATAAAACTCTCCGATAGCGTATCTCGTTGAAAGGAAGAGAATACTGTAGGAAAAGATGGAAAAAGTAAGACATGTGGCCCACATTGTCCAAATAGCATATAAACCAAATTTCTTTTTAAGTGTATTTTCATTAGAAATATAACCACGGTGAGTAGGGTCACTTTAATTATATACAATGTATATGGTATGTGTGGTATAAACAGCACCACATTTTCCCAAGTATTAAAATTGAATTAAACAATTTCTGGGAAAACTTACAATAGCATGTTTCGCAGCTGTTGGTGGCAGAATTCTGAAAGCTGTCACACTTAGCAGCTGAACACATTGTTAAACAGCTGCAAACATTAATGTTTCGGCGCAGCATAGCATGCTATAGTGTAATATTGTGCCTAAGCAAATTTGAATTTCAATATCTGCATGCAGCATGAATTAAAGGAGAACTGACACCTATTTCCTAACATACCCTACAAATCTAATAAAACATGGAAAACTTGGTGAAAAAATGTTGGTGAAGTCAGATTTCAATTATGAATTGTTAAAAAAAGTCATCAATATAAGCACAATTTTGTAGCTCCGCCCATTTATTCGTTAAAATTCAGTTTGAGGTGCCAAACGTTAATGTAGTGCAATTGTTGCATTGCCAACTGTTGTCCAGATGTCCAACTATACTTGTGTTGCAATTTCATTGGAGTCTGCCTTCACCGAGAACAGCGAACATAGGGATTAGGAACGTTCAAGGCAGTGGGCATGGTTTGACGATGAGTCAGTAGACCAATAGGAGGGCGTATGCGGTCAATTAGCCGATTTCTTTGAATAGGATTTGCTCAACATACCTGCAGCCGAAAAATTTACAACCTGCCTGGCTATTCTGCCATACTCGCCAAATTTAAATTAGTAACCTGATTGTCTTTGCAATTAAAAATAACCTGACAGTTCTCCTTTAAGAATAAGTTTTACTGTACTTAGCAATAACACAAATATACATACATTTCATTTATATACCAATGTGATCTTTTGAAATATGAATGTTAAGTGTTTTTATTGGTAAATTTGTGAGGTCTGGAACAGATTATTTCAATTTCTATTATTTGTTATAAGGAAATTTAACTCTAAAGTCAAAGAACTAGAAATACAGGCTGGGATCGGAATGTGTTCAAATATTGAGGGTAAACTGCATCACTAATGGTTTGCGCTTTCATTTAAATTCTGGTAGCTTACTGACCTTATCATCAAACGCTTTGAGCAGCACTATGAG
Source organism: Glomeris hexasticha (assembly GCA_034695945.1). Lineage (NCBI taxonomy): Eukaryota > Metazoa > Arthropoda > Diplopoda > Glomerida > Glomeridae > Glomeris > Glomeris hexasticha. Next base: position 4,014 of record JAQIWR010001932.1, read on the forward strand.
AAGAGACTAATAGCAGCGGCATTCAATAGACCAGCTGGAGGAATCAGAATGAAATGTTTAAAATTGCATTCAGGGTTGAAGGAAGAGGATGTTGAAATGGTAAATGTAATTCAGCATTATTGACTTCATTACTTGAACTACAAATGATAACTTTTAGATCAACACAACAACATATAAAGTGAGGAGCGAGGAAGGAGGTGGACAGGAGTATGTAGTTGATGTTAACTTGTGTGTTTGCACTTGCACCATTGGCATGAATGGAAAGCCGTGTAAACACCAATATGCTGTGCTTAAATGGCACAATGCACAAATCGATACAATATTAAATATCAAAGACATCAGGCAAAGGGCCAACTTATACTGGATTGCAACTGGCTGTGCGATATCTACAGAACTTATGGAACCATTGCAACCTCAGGTATTTTTAAGTAAAATGTTCGTTTTCTATAAAATTTTATGAAACTTTACATATTTCAGGTTGCACCAAGTTTTGTTTCTGACCTGGCTTACCCAAGTGAAGTTGGTGAACTTGTACCTACTGATGACAGCCAAAATCAAGATGTCCCGCACGAGCCTTGTGAGCAATTAAGTGTTGCGGAATATGCAAATAAAGTAAGCTTAACTGTTGTGATACTGTTGAGAGTATACATTCTAAGTGTAACATTTATTTTACAGGAACTTGTCAAAAAAGGCTTGGCAGCTATGATGCAGTTTCTTGACAAGAAACTAGATTCGTGTGAAATGTATAATCCTGCAATATGTTCATTCGTGAATGTTTGGGAAAAATTGTCAACTCATTCCGCCAGGATATCAGCTTTACATTCCTTTGGCAAATATGCACCAGGTAATTAAGTCACAAACAAAATTACACAAGAAATGACTGGGCTGTTGCAATATCAATGCATTCTTTTCAATTTTTTTTATTCATAGGCAAACCTCTTAAAAGATATGGTGGGGCAGTTCCAAAACTTAGGAGAGGCATAATCAGAGTACAGCCAACTGCAGTAAGTCGCCGCTCACTTGCTGTTGGGAGAGGCACAAGGAGAATCAATGCTGGACGACCATTGGGAACAAAGAAGTTGGACATTGCATTACACGAACATGAATATGCTAGCAGACATGTTCATCCAAACAAAACGCGTGTTCGAAGACCACACAATCTGGCTGCCAGTATTCAAAACTGTACCTCACTTGGCAAAGGTAAACCACAAAAATAACAATTTTTCCCAAATTACTAGTGTTCCAAATTATATATGCACAAACACATTTATGTGATCAACATCGGTTTTTATGGTCATCATTACTATTAAAATACTTTTTATTGAAATATTTAATATGACTATGCTTCTTTGAATACACTTCCTGGCATCCATGACACGTTAATATCGGCATATTAATTGTGTATGCTTTTATGGTATCCACTAATGTGTTCGGAAAAATTAGGATGTCATGTGGAAATAAGTTAAAAGAAAATAACAGGGTCATACTCAACCAGCATATGTGCAAAAAACAGGATGACATAGTACATGCTAATTTGAAATAGAAATGTAGAAGGTTCTATAGGTTATTTTTTATATCAAGAAAATGTACATAATTAAAACTATATTTGAAAAAATTTCAGCAGTTTCCTTATTGTTTTTTCCTTACCCTAAGGTATTTTCAAAGGAAAACTTGTTTTAATAGAGGAGTGGACATTTCCAAAACTATTCTCTTATAATTTCACAATTTTTGAACACATTTACCAACTGACCACCTGAACTTTATAGCTGTGTTACATAATTTATAACTTGACTTTTCAACATAAAAACTGAATTTCTAAAAATACATAACTAGGCTAATTTTCATCTTTTCCACATTTATACTTACAATTGGATAAATCATAGGTTTTCATAGGCTCAGTATGACTCCCTTCTGAATTAAGTAGCAGTTTCCATCTTTTCCACAAAGTCACATTTTTATTAATATACAGGTTAGGTTTATACAAACAGTACAACTTTGCTCGATTGAAATAAGTTAAAATTTTACTGTTCAGCTAAAAATCATCACTGAAGTAAGTCTTCCAAGAGCGAACAAACATACTCTATTCAGCGGTCCATTCCATTTACACTGAAATTAGGTTTTGAATTCCCCCTGGTATAATTAAGAAAAGCAGTTAACACAGTATAAGCCAAATTGGCAACAACTTTGCATTCAATGCTTTGATTTTACATGACGCTGTAAGTTTGATTTATAGGCAAACGCAGCACTACAATGCAAGCAGGCATAAGGTGTTTCTTTGCTGTGGAAAACTGCATGCCTGTCACAATCCTTTTGTGAATTAAATGACTTCCCACACAGATGACAATTAAATGGTTTAACCTTTTCATGAACAACTTTAATATGTTGTTTCAAATTGCAACTAGTTGCTAGATTCACCCCACACAGCTGGCATGGAAATAATTGACCACACTCGTTTTCATGGGCTTTCATATTTCTACAGTAGCGATGTTTCCGTCCACATTTGGCACATTGATACTGAAAATTGCATAAGGTTTATTTAATAAATTGCACTTTGTAATGCCAATATTACGCAACTTACACTTTTCCCATCACAGCTATCAAGTGAAACCTTTCCCAGTTTTGCCTTTTTTTCTTTCGCCTTCATTCTATAGACCTATGTGTAAAACATGGAGAGGTTATGAATTTGGAAACCTGAATACCTATTTGCATTATATTTTTGCAGTATGTAATTATACTGACATTCCAGAAAGTTTGACCTTCATCTCAGAAATGTATTTTCCTTGTTGGAATATTAAAGTTACAAAAATTACCTGCATTAAATGGGATGCTGGAAACCATTATGATTATGGCTTTTAACTGCTGGTGGCAGCAGCATTTAAGTTCTATGGCACCTACTTTACGGTAAAGAACTTTCAACCCAAATTAGAAATGATAAAAAGTCATGTTCCTCAGAGAAATTAATTTAAAACCATAAAATTAGGAAGAACTCGGGAAATGTGAAGAAAATGAACGTAATTATTGCCCTTGGATAAAAAATCTATTTCTGCATGGACTTGGAAATTTATCTTTTATTATTGCATTACATTGAATAAATATCTATGTTACAGTGTGTATGAGAAATCCAGTGTGTATGAAAACAAAAAAGAGCGAACACGAGACAAACGCGTTTTGTTAGTTACATAACAGTTTTTCCGAAAAACATCCGTGAACCTAAAAGAACCGGAAGGTGTCAATACGTATTTCGAACTAGTTCTGGTTAGATTTGTCCGCCGCTACGACATCGCAAGTTACTGAGAGTAAAGTATCTAACCAAATCTAACCAAAACTAGTTCGAAATACGTATTGACACCTTCTGGTTCTTTTAGGTTCACGGATGTTTTTCGAAAAAACCGTTATTTAACGGACAAAACGCGTTTGTCTCGTGTTCGCTCTTTTTTATTTTCATACACACTGGATTTCTCATACACACTGCAACATATATACTCAGAACTTGTCTGGAAAATTTACCTAACTGCTCCCTGGTACACCTGTAAATTGTATTTCATGAATTGGCCAGTAACACTGTAACGGAACTGAATGCAGCCCAAAAGAATTTGAGATTGCCATATATTCACTATGCTGCCACCAGTAATTTGACCAGGTTGTTTCTGGCATGTTTTTGTCATTTTTTGCATACAGACATAGCTCACCTGAATACCTGGCAACATCACAGGTGACGTTGCTGGTTATATCACGCTCGTTATATCATGAACTGCATAACAATGAATTTTTTTAACAAAATTACCCACCTCTTTTTCTTGCTGCGACAAGTTTTTCCAAGCATTTGCACCCTCTTTGCTTTTTTCACTGAATGTCATTTGGCTTGTCCTCATTTCCTTTGAATAAATATTATCATAATTAATCTACTTGAAATAATGTTATACAGGGTGTTCCACATTAAGTGATTTCTTTTTATTATAAAAAAATGATGTTGGTTACAAATCCGATCGGCATGTTAATAGTATTGATGTGGGGCAAATCGAATGGGAACGTGACCTTTGACCTCTAGCAAACCGTTCAAGGTTTTTATAATATTAAATCGAAAACCTTAAAAGATAGAGGGTTGGTGTCAATTAGAAAGTTGTAGAGGACCATTAATTAGAGAGAAACCACATTTTTACGACGCATTTTCAAATTTAAATTGGTAAGGAAATTGTGGTGTACACATGAAAATTTAAAAAATCAAACGTTTTCAGGGTTTCCGTCAAACTGACTTTCCAATATCCAGCTTTTCCAGAAAGTCAAATGCAAACTGAATAAATAACACTAGCATTTGCAATCACAGAAACAAGCAATAAGTTAAATGTGGCTTTCAAAATACTGTATTGCATAAAGGTGAAAAATACCTGACAAGTTTTTACGTTTAAAATAAATTGCTGTGAAGTTGCATTGTGTTTATTAACATTTAAAAAGTCATATGTTTTTGCTATTGCAATTTATTAAAATTTGAAACTTTACAATAACAAAAAGGAAATGTGGAATTCAAATTCAAGCATTGCTTTCTAATCCATTATGGACAAGTTCTAAAAATTGAAAACGCTCGATTTTTGACATTTTGGTGTGTATATGTACGCCACAATTTCCTTACGATTTTATTACAATTTGAAAATGCGTCGTAAAAATCTGCAAAAATGTGGTTTCTCTCTAATTAATGGTTCTCTGCAACTTCGTAATTTACACTAACCCGTTTAACCCTCTATCTTTTACAGTTTTTTATTTTTCGATTTCAAAAACCGTGAATGGTTTGCCGGAGGTCAATGGTCGCATGAGCATTCGATTCGCCCCACCTCAACATCATGTCGATCTGATTTTTAATTTCACTTTTTTTAAAAAAGGAAATCACTTTATGTGGAACACCCTGAAAAAAGTACATTTATATATATATTAATATTAGATACATGTTTGAAATTGCAAGATAGGGTCTTACTTGGAAATAATCAAGTAAAAACATGTTGTACGCAGAACAGTTGAATCTCCGCACCTATATTGCAATGGAAATAATATTAATTTCGAAAGAACACAAATTAAACAGTGTAATATATGCACCATACCTTTCGTATGTTTGAAACATTGCCTGCATTTGGCATGACATTATGGTCGATTGGATCTTGGATTGGATGTAATGCTGGACGGCTTTCCTATTTAAAAAAGCTCAATGAAAATGTGCAGATGACCGTTAGCACAGCGATTTTTAGCTTTACCTGTGCTTCATTGGAGATCCCATCCACATGGCACACGTATTCATCGGATTCCATGCGATGAATTTGTTGTAAATCCCGCAAAAATCCCACAAGAATCGCGAAATTCGCAGAAAAAACGATGAAGGCACGCACGAAAAGCGCGGGTCCGCCCTTGGTCCGCCAACGGTACGATCGCGGTACGATACGGCATTGGCGCGCTCTCGATACGGCCGCGCGCACGCAGCTTGCGCGATGGGGGCGGAGCCAATGATGCAACGCAGCAGGCGGATGCAACAAGCGCTGTAAGAATGTATATTCGCCCCGTGCTTAGGGGTAATATGATGAGGAGGAGACGAAGGCTGGAGGAGGAGCTGCAGTGGAAAAGTGGGAGGAGCCGAATGTTGGAGGAGGAGCTGAAGTGGAAAAGTGGGAGGAGACAAAGGCTGACAGGAGGAGCAAAAAAGTGTGAGCAGCCAAATGACGATGGAACAATTGTTCATAAAATTTTGAGGTGTCTTAGTTTAGAAGGAAGTTGGTGGAGCCAAAGAAAGACCCTAGGCAGGGGCTAACAATTTTAACAGAACATTTTGAAAGACTGAATATTGGGAAGTTATATAATGAAAAGCTGCAAAAGTTACAGAGTCGGAGGAGCTACAGTTGAATAATTGGGAGGAGCCAACCTGGAAAGTGGGAGGATCTAATGTAGAAAAGTGGGAATAGCTAAAAATGGGATGTGTGAAAGTGGGCGGGATCAAAAGTGGGATAGGGAGGAGTGAATTGAAATACAACAGCTAAAGCAAGTCCTTGGCTAAAGTCTTGAATTTGATAACTAATTAAGTGGAGGAAAAATTGTGATTAGTCCGTCATTACACCAGTCATAAACGTGAGCTGACTGGCATAATGGCTGCCAAATATTACTACATATAAAACTGTACAATATGAAAAAACTGACCTTTTTGAACGGGATGCAAACTTGATGTTCTCGGTTTACGCGGTCCTGTTCCATCCATTTCTCGATTACGCGAAACACCGACATTTCATCTTTGGCGTTCAACCTGTCATCCCCTAAGATGGCCGCCAACTCCTCCGCTGTTGTGGCCATCAGTTGTTCGCAATTCGGCTGTTCACACATGTGTACGAAATTCATCAAGATGTCAATTTTGTTGGCTGGGATCAGGTGTTCAACCTTGAAATCGGAACAGGCCAAACGAAGATTTGGAACGTCCAGGTGTTCGGCAGCAACTGCCAGTTCAGCAACATTCTGAACGGTGATTTTCGAACGGTCCTCGGTGTAAATGAATTGGACGACAATGGCCAAGATTGAACCTGAAACTGAAGGTATGGTGACATCCTGGAGTCCTTGGGTGGTCCTGTTTCGGAGTTTCATGTCGCTGCAGAAAAGGGCACGCAAGTGCGGGCTTTTGTTCGAAATTAAATATCTGTGTACTTGAACTTGAAAACCATCGTGGGTCCTTAAGATGGCATCGCAGAAAACTTGGTCTTCAAGGACTCCGTAGTACTTCATATGGGTTGAAGGTTTTGTTGCCATCTTTCTCTTGCTCATTGCTTTCACTTGGAGGCTCTGGAACGGAATGTAACGGTTCTGTTCCACTGGTTCCATGTTCTGAATTCCGAACCAAATAGAGGTTTTTCGAATTTGAATGTGCCGCGCGGTGTGACGTCACTAATGACGTCACGCACAACGGAAAAAACGAAAACAGAATCCGCGTCATAGAAAACGTTTTTTATTGTTCAAATAGCAAAAGCATTCCATTCGTAAAATTGTAGTACCTATCAATTTATCGAGGTTTGATATTTATGAGATGACGTCACACACACTCGGCGGAGGAAATTCTAGAAGATGGTGCCAATCCAATACCAATATCGCGATAGCAAAAAGAATTCACGTTAAATATCCTCCCATTGTAAGAAAAACTCGTTACATCTGGGCGATCCGTCGATGTTGGATAATAAAATGGTAAGAGCAGACGTTATTATCTTTTATTGAAGAGAAAGTTTATCAAGAATGAACCGGCGGTTGGAAGACGAGAGGGAATTCGAACGCGGTTTGGCAACAGCGGCGCAAGAAGGACGGCACGAAAATGGCGTTTCGGGCGCGAAGTCAAGACCTTTTCAAGACGAAAGCCCATGGAATTCGAGTTGGAACCATGGAACCATGTTGGAACAACGGTCGTACGTTCACCATAATCCTGGTAAGAAATTAATAAATAAATCTGTTACAAACATGAAAACCATAACAAAACCTTAGTAATGTTGTAAATAGCATTTGGATGTGCAATATAACTGTAAATGTAAATTAATTTATAACCGTGAAAACATGAAATTCGTAACATGTTCCAATGTCCAAGATTTTTGAAATCCTAAATGGTGGTTGTGAATTAGAAAGTTGTAGAGCACATTAGCTGGAGAAAAACATCTCTTTTTCATTTTTCTTACGAGTTTTACAATTTGTATAAACTGTTAATTGTGATGCTGTGGCATGCATATTTATTACAATTTCAAAATCGAACGTTTTGGTTATTGGCAAAAATAATAATCGTTCAGCTTGTATAGTATAATATGGCCGTTCTTTCATTTTCCAATCTCTGTCATGTTTTCAAAAGCAATGCTGTAAATGCATTTTGCCAGAACTTGTTACAATTTGAAACACCATAATAAAAATATGAAATGTGCAATTGAAGCAATGCATTTAATTCCATTATGGACATGTTCCACAAATGGAGAGCGTTTGATATTTGAAAATTCACAACAACCATCTACGTACCTATGTATCTGTTATGGTTTTGATTTAGGATTTCAAAAAACTTGAAAAGTTTGCTAGAGGTCAGTGGTCAAAAGTACTTATATTTGATTTGTACGTTAGATAATCCGTCCCATTTATAGTCCCTCTTGGTTAGATCAAGAGTGTATCAGTGTAATTATGTGGTATTATTAGGGCTCTTTGGGTGGCGGCACTTAAGTGGCTCCACCCAAAGAGCTCTAAAACCACATAATTCTACTGCATTTGGAGTACGGGGTTGACCGAATAAAAGCGGGACCGAATGGGCAACCGTCGATATCGCAGATGACAGGCGATACCGTCAAGGA
>JAQIWR010001933.1:0-12340 GCA_034695945.1 Glomeris hexasticha
ACCGGAAGTGGGAGGAGCCAAAATAGGTTCAGATAGGACTGAATTCAACCAAAATAGCTTCAGATAGGACTGAATTTGAATTTTCCCGCCCCTCGCTCCTGATTGGTCCAGAGGCGGAACCTGAAATAGGCCACGCCCCACCTGTGACGTCACTTCCGGCGCCAGATGGCCCCCCTATACTACTGATGTGTTTTCAGACAAAACTTGTTGACGTTACACATTAAATATTTGTGGAATATTGCTAATAATCACACACATAACATTGCAACATCTCACTAGTTTCATTTTCGCTTGAGATTGCACACTATCAATTTAATCTTCTGTTAAAAAATGCTATTGCTGTTTTTTATTTTAAATGACTGACTAATATTGATTATATAGTCATGTAAGTATACAGCAGATTAGATACAAGGTACAATATGAATTACGTTGTCATACCTATTGCAAAAAGTATATAATTTTGTTAGATCAAAATCACACAACCGTGTTTCAATCATGGCGCATCGCAAGCCAGACCTCATCTTGGTTGGAGAAATTTATAAGCATGATGATGGTACTGTTAAAGTTCTTGTGAACAATGAAAACTCGGTCACTATATCGGAATTTTTGGAAAATAAACCATCAATAGCACCCAGGTGAGATCAATATTTAATACCAAACAACAGTGTTTTCTGTGCACAAAGAAACCGGCAAATTAAACTGTTTTTTCTAAACATCAAAGACTTGGAAATTGAGGAACACATGTACTACAGGAACAATATTGATGGAAACATAATTTTGATATGTTACAGAGGCATAATGCAGGTTAAAAACAGCAAACTGTGCCAAAATGACACAATAAATTTTGACGCAGTGAATTGTGAATGGGGTGATATAACATCAAATGGTCAAGAAATTCCTATTGATCCATGGACAATTCGCGACATGGCAGTAAATCATAATTTCAAATCGGGATTTTGGTTCTTTTTCCCGGAAACAAATCCTGAAGTAAGTATACATAAATACAGCACTCGCTTAATTAATTAATGTAATGCTGATTGCTTTGCATGCATACATTGCATGAGAAGATTGAACTTGTATAGAGAACAATACTAATATTCTGTTTCCAAATTGCAGGCAGATTTTGCTTGGAATCATATTTGTAAAAGCATGGCAGAAGAACAACTAGTCGCAGTTTCAAAGGCTGAATGTGAAGTAACAGAGATAACAACCATTCGTGTGAAGAATCAAGACTACTCTGACGAAGAACAGGTTTTTTCAATTGGAAGGTTTTTGAGAAATGCGGGCATTAAGTCCAAACTGACGTACAAGACTGATATTTACAACCATCTGGTCATTTACAAAGAAAACTATTATGGATTGAGACCTACAATTTATGAAATTATGCCAAATGGTGTCAAGAAGAACTATATCGACAACATACGACTAAACCTAATACCACACATTAATGAATATAACATGGGTTCCAATAATAACGGGTTATCATTGGATGATTGGAGACAGCAATATCCACCATCACATCTTTCCAGGTATGTTGTTGATAATGTTAATGCAGATGAAACATACCATTTTACATGTTATCCAACAGAGAATCTGGAATTTGCCGTATCAGAGTACAGAGATATCATGAAATGTTAAATTACAACAATATGAAAGAAATGCTGCGAAATTGGAGGGAACAAATTTGGAATAATAGGCAATTCGTTCATAGCACAATTGACAACTTAACCAGAAAATGGCAGATGAAAGGAGGCAGATGGTATTTCTACGTAGATTCTGATAAGGTACAAAAACAATTTGCTAAATAATATTAATGAATTTTGGCAAGTCCTAGAATACATATTTACGTGAATAGGTATATACTGAATACGGCTAAATTTTCTTCAATTTCAAGGTGGACATTTTTTGGAAATTTGTGGTGAATGGCTTCGCGAATGGGACTTTGGATAGTGTGGCCATCAGTGCCGAAGTAATGCCGTGCAATTCGGACCAGCATGTAATAAAAGTCTACAACAGAGATTACACCAACACCGAAGAAGTTTACGAATTGGAAAAACTGATCAGAGAGACTGGCATTAAATGCAAAATGATATACGAACCAATTATTTACTCTAATTTGGGAATATACAGCAAAAAATCTCAGATGCATTACTTAAAGTTGGATTCAGGGATCAACGTAAGTTATTACGATGCACTGAATCATGAATCACAAATCGACGTTTTACGCGAAATCGGACTGTCTCCACATTTCCCAGATGTTACAGGTTTTGAAAACAAATAGTAAATCTAAATGTGAGCATATGACTTTTAAAACTAGACTTTCACTTATAAATAGAAGTTCAATAATGGACATGGAATTCTATCACAAAGATTTGCGGGACTTTGTATGACGTGTATGTGGTGAAAGCATTGCCAACATACAGTATATGCAGCATTCATGTTCAATAAACGTTTAAATAAAGACATAAATAAGTAAAAATTGCTGTGGCCAATTTCATGCCCTCCCTAGGAAATGTACAATGGACTTGTCCCCTTCGGGCTGTGAGCTGTCAACCAGTTGACCAAGGTGCGATTTCTATAATTATCGCTCTTATCTCAATCGCACCACTGAAAAAATTTGCATGAAACTGAAGTCCAATAGCTAAACTACAGCCGGAGCTAGTATATCTTTCCCCTTCCTGTTCTAGTTATAATTTACTGTAAAGTGATATTAGAAAATACTATAGAAAAAGAGAGGAAATAGTTAATTTATTTATTAATTATTACTATTATGAATAAGAATAATAAGTATTTGATATGATATTTATTGATAAATGCGAAAATTGAAAGTGGAATTGCTGTGTGAACCGCCTCAATGAATCTGGTGGTACATGTTATAATGTTGTATACATACCATACGGCAAGTGTAATTGTTCTACAAAATTCAGAATAGACTATATATGGTTCTTTATCGCCACCCTTGTTTTTTCGTCTTTTGATCGTGTTTGTTGTCTGTGAATCGATGAAAATGTTAAGGCACTATACTTGCAATCTGTATGAGTGGGTGTATAATGCTTGCATCGATGATGGATCACACTATGGCCATATAAGTCTAAATGAAAAACGGGAGAATATAGAAGATATAAAGGTTGATCTGAAAACTGTATATAGTGGATTAAAACTTTGCTGGGTCAAAACGAAGACCCTGTTCCCATACAATCTCATCCAGGCCGTCTCCACCTTCTTCTTCAGGTCGCTCCTCGGCATAACGAGACCGAAATCCCAGATGCAGAATGATATAAAATGAGATCCAAAGGGGTGGCATCATGCCCAGAATAAATCCAGTCACGTTAAATGTAGCCATCAATGTCAAGGTACGTCTCCCTTCAGTCGCTGAAGAAGTTGTATTCGCTGGCTCGGATGTTGTCTCCATCTCAGTCTGCACACCTTCTAAAAATACATGAATAACAAGAGAAACATTGTTCAGTGTCTAAAATTGTGCATGCTTAATTTTTAATAAGCAACGTTTGTTTACCTCGCAGGGTAATGACCGCAGATGATGTCCCCTTCTGATTCTCAGCGTGGCAACTATAGTTGCCCATATTGTCATCTGTGATGGACAAAAGCCGCAACGTTGCCACCAAGGAACCGTTTCCATATTCTTGCAACAATATGTGATGCGTGGAATCGTTGACCACCTCTTGGCCCTCAAGATACCACGTGATATCGGCTCGAGGAACAGCCGACACCGTGCACTCCAACTCCGCTGTGGAGTTGATGGCCACGTCCACATCCACAACCGGCGACTTTGTTGACGTTGTTGGAGCATCTGCTTGCCGAAAAGTAGGTTGTTTAGACTTGTTTTACTTGCTAGAGAACCATGTTGTGATTGACACCAGCCCAGTTATTGGCACTATGTAAATAATCCATCTCTTGCAGATGGTACACACAAAATAGCAGGGGATCCAGTTTGACCCTTGGTTTGACCCAGTAAATCAGATATTGTGGACAGCCCATTTTAAATTTGGACCACATGCAATGAGATATAATTCCAGTCCATGTCTCTTTGACATATTATCTATCAATTGAATCCATTCAAATTTTGAAGCAACAATGAATAAACTAAGGTGAATTGTTTTCAATTAAATTAGTGTGGTACCTAACTGTGCCATTAATTGCAGCTGTATAACGTGTCAACGACAGCGTGATTTGGAAATTTATATATATTTTTGGCCGTACATTGCACAGAGATACGTGCACTTCGTGTGAGCCTTCTGGTACGTGAAAAATGTTGTTGACAAGTGTAGAGTCCTGAATCGTCGTTAGTGACATTGCTGATTCGCAAAATACTGCATTCATGACACTCGTCATAATCGATGCTAATACGGGAATCATCAGTGAGCAATGTTGAGCCTCTGGCCACAATTCGGCTAGGGGTGATTTTCAACCACGTGACCTGCCATCCGAAAAGAATGCAACAAGCCAAAAATAACATGTTCAACGTCAACAAGCAAATTTAGCATCATAACTAGCAACTGTCTAATCGTCATTTTTTGATGAAACCCAGGCTTGTGTTGTTTGGTACCAATCATGAAAACTAAAATTTGCTCGGGGGGACCCTGAGATGTTTGGAATAACTTGTTTTAACAATTAGTATAAATGATGATTCTCATGCAGCATTTATTACCTGGATGCATGCATGTAATGTTTGTTTTGAAACATATAAAAGGGGAATTGCGGCATTTCCACCAAATTCATATTTTGTGTTTCTGTTGAAAAGCTATGTTAATTGGGAAGTAATTTTGATTTGGCTAGCTGATGGAAACACATAGCAAATATAATAACTTACTTTGCGTCGCCGAAATTCCTGGTAAATTAATGTCCACGCAAGAGTTATTTCATGTTAAATATTGTTTTATCATACATTTAGTGATGTGCTGCACATTAATTGGAGTGCACATATGTAAAGTATATTGACTTTATTTAAAAAAGCATTGCAAGGATTGCACTCAGTGTGATACTAAAGAATTATTGGATTACATAAGGGAAATGCGTAGGTAGGCAGTTCTAAATGCATCTTACCCAACACCATGGCATAGGTTAGAAATTTGAAATGGAGCAAAATGCCAAAAATACATTAAAAATGTGCTGATTATTAGGTTTTCTAAAGGAAATCTGGTAAACTTTGATTTTTTGCGTATAGGAGCGAGTTCAGTCATAATTGGCAATTCATTTAGGCTTGAGAAAAATGTAATTTGAAAACATTAGAAACTTGTTTAATTTATTATCAAGGTATTATCTGATTAGGCAGACTTAAATTCATTTGTTATCGATCATCACAAATTCACAATTGATTGTGTCCATATAAACTACTTACTGTGGTGATGCTCTGAATGCTGATTGGGCAAATGAAGGTCACATTTGCCCCACTGGACACGTAATTGTTGCTTCCAAATATAACGTATGTTTTGACGTCTACGCAAACGGCTGGAAAAAAAAGAGAGAAAATGTCGTTATAGTGAACTGATAGAAGAATGTAGCAATTATGGGCTTGCCACATGAAAGTTTTTCCACTATAGCACATTCCATTTCATCAAGGCCACATACTGAATTTTATTACTGCTTTATAACTGCTTTCCAAATGGGAAGCACCACAACTTAGTTTTTCTATTTGCAATATGCCAGACAAGAGGATCTGCCAACTTGTCTGTTTTCCTTCTCACTTTGATATAGGGCTAAGATTAATAAACAATTTTCGGTGTTGTTTTTTTTTTAATATAACTTGTCCAGGATAACATACTGTAATTGGTAAATATAGGATTGACATATTTGCAAATCGTTCTGCAATAACATGCTTGGTATGTATAATTAACAAATGCTATTTTGTCATCCAAGCATGCATGTACAAGTATAAGTGCTTCTAAAATAAATCAGTTTGGATTGAGCTTAGTGCACTTGTGATCAATCACCACTATGTAAAATGTAATTGATGTCAGCATAGAATTTTATATTTTTGGTAGCATCTGCTGAATATTCAAGTGGACTATGTTGCTAAAAATAGTGCAATAACGTTAAAATATAAAGACAATAGCAACGTATAAAACATTGAAATAGGTTTTTTGGAATGAGTTCTGGATCCCAGGATGAAATATTGTTGAATTTGTCTTGAAATATAACTGTGAATAATCGCACAATAATGTCAAGTGTTCGCAGATATAATATTATTTATAAGGTACCTTTGGAACATGACTTTTGAATCTCGGCAGAGAAAATGTTAGATGAAAATATTTGTATGCAACAACAAATGCGTACAAAAACATAACTGTGCACATCTTGAAAAGCTCTTGGGGATATGCTAGTAATATCAGTCTTTATGTTTTCCATAAGTACATCTGATGTCTCAGGTGCAGTGAGATAAACACATTCCTTTGGATTGCCCCATAGGAAGAAATCAAGTGCACAGAACACCATGCATATACAACGCTATGTAATTATTCATTGGTATAATATATGAGTAATGTTATTTACTAAAAACTTAATCAATCAAATAGTTTATGAAAAGACCCCCGCTAGTAAAGGAAGCCATGCCCACTCAATTGGCATGAAAGAACATTATAATAGGAAAAAAGTATAGCTTAATATTTTCAAACATTAGCATAATTCATATTGCATTTCCATTTATATGACGGGTTTTTTCACAACTGTTTGTGTGATGGAGGACAAAAAGCCAACGGCCGTTGATGCACATATAAAGAATATGTCAATCGTCTTGAAAGAGCAAATGAAAGATTCCCGAGGAGATTTTCGCTCGTCACGGATGTGATTTCGTAATTACCACCGCACCCAAATTTACTAAATTCTCAGGTAAAAACTGCACACCATTCGAAGAAAAATATTCCTAATCTGCAGGAATAATTCTTCTGCACTGTCTGCAATTACTAAGGCGAGGTTTGAAGTGCATCTATTACGCCAAATGATTGAATTCGATTAATTAGACCTATAGAGAGATTGAATTCCCTTCTTGGAAAAGTGCCATAGCCAGTTTTGGCTCAAAACTATCTCCCCTGCAAAGATATCGAGGAACAGTAGACCTACATCGCTTGAAATCTGTTTATTTATAAATCTGGCTGTACGATTTTTTGACGTTTCAATAGTAAACCAGTAAAAGTTTAAGATCCTATGCCGAAATGATAAATATCCTGTCTGCTTTCTGGGTAATTAGCAACCTGCAATCCTGAGTTGAAGCAATAAAATAATGATTTATAAAAATATTAGCTTCCACAAGGATGTAAAAATTCGGTCGAAAGTAATATAGGGAGCAATGTGATGCCTCCTTTTTTACAATATTTTTTATTGGAGAAAAGCACAAAAAAAAACGACTAATCAGTCGATGGGGATGGATATTTTTTGCCAATTTCTTGTGGGTTGGTGTCAACCTCGCAGGAACATCAACCCAAGTGGTCATTATGTGGGAACTTGAAACTGGAAGATCAAGAGAGGATGAAACCTATATAGGGACGCTATTGAGATATAAGATTAAAAAAGAGGAAACAAAAGATGTCGTCCTTTAGGTCATTCATCAATCTCTCAGTCAATATATTGTCAAGGAACGCAATTTAAAAGCTAAGTAAAGCACTTGCTAAAACGCCCTTGTGATCAACCTAAAATATAAGGTGTACAGGGTATTGGAATATTTTTCAAGTTTTCATTCTTTTAGAGAAGCGAAGTTGGTTACGTTCTTATGAAAAGTATTTAAAATAAAATAACAATAGGCTTGAATTAATAGGGTTGTAAATTTGAATTGCACAGTTCTCATGGCATTTTTATTTACCATGCAAGAAAGGGAATACATTAATCTTAACTGCATGCAGAAAACTCTAATGCTTCTTTATCTATAGTTTATGCTTACCATGTTGTATGCAAAAATATCGATTGCATTATTTAATGTCCTAGGCAACAATAGCCATGTTCCGAAAAAAAATGACTTTTAAAACGTGATAATGCATTTTAGGTGTGAGGGCCAAATTCGCCTTGTGAGAAACTTGTGGTAGTGCAGAAATCGGAGCTGCATTCATTGGGCATGTTAGGTCCCAGTGGGTAGATTGATGTTTAAATATATGGCAAGACATTAAACACCCCAGCCACTTATTCCAAATCAGACTTTTTTTTTTACACATTTTTCACTGTACATACTTAAAAATTAAGGAATAAAATGTGCTTATACGGTATGCATAGGTTAGGAACTTTGCTTTAGAGGTATTTAAATAGAACAAATTTCCAGGAAATGGTTTAATTGTTGACATTTCATTAGCAGTGCAAGGTATACCTATAGATATGAAGATGCTAAACCATGTGGTTACAGTATAGTTGCATTGCAGCTGCATTGACTCCACTGTGGCAGTCCCCAATGCATAGTTAAAGATCTGAATTGGTCACATTGCTCACATTTTGCACAATGAACCCAGCACTAAATTATGAAGGTGAGCACATTTTGCTTTGCATACAGTGTGTTCATTATTATTGACTATATAATTCGAGGATGTTTTTCAAACATGCATCGTTGCATATTGTATAAAGAACAAGATAATATACATATACTATGCTACTCGTATATACTGTATGTATTTTTACAAACATTTATAACTATAGGTACTTGGCGAAAATAATCATTTTGGCTGCTGAGACCTACATGTTTATAATTAATTTGGCTTGCTTTAGGTTGCAATGGTCATCATTGTTTCTATTATACAGTGGGTAATACATGAGAATGGGCTATAACGAGTCTCACAAGATACTATTGTCTGTGTCCATTGGGACAGCTGCTGGTAGCTTGTTTATGTTCACAATCACTAGTCCATGAAATGTGTTGTATAACGTGATCATTGACGCTGGCAATGGATGAAAAACAAACCGAATGACATGGCATTATTGCATGTTATAGTAATGGAAACTTTCAGAGTATAGCTATCTGCCATTCTTACTCAAACGAGATAAATTTCGATAGGTATATATGTAAAAGAGTATAGCGTTTTGATTCTTTAGCTGGTAAATTTAGTGTTAAATTTAACCATGACGCCTATAATTTAGGAACAGCTTTTCGCAATTATTGATTGACGCAACGCGACTAATTTATTCTGTCATGCTGATTTTGTTAACTTTTTCTTTTGTGCATGCCTACACAGAGTGAGTGAGCAGGTTTGCCCCATTTAAAAACAAGACTTATTTGCTTAGGAGTTTTGTAAAGGAACAACAGGATAATGGAAATTTGACGGAAACGTCCGGATCGAGATTAATGATTGTTGGAGTATGTTAGGTGAATTGAAAAGAAAGAAATGTCTGTTGTAGTGTGGCACGCTCTGTGAATAGAAAAATGTGAAATGAAATCAATTATTGACTGGAGGTCTACATATAGAAAGGTTATGTTTCCCCAAACAAACTGCAGTAGGGCATCGATCTATAGTTCAATTCTTATTGTGGGTCATTCATTTTATAGTGGTTCTGAGACGTAGGATGGTTTTTCTTTGTAAACTTTATCCCTGTTGAGTTTCTGCAATATGGGAGAAGTGTAACTGACATCCATATGCCCTAGCTACCAGGCACCTAGCAACAACATAAATGATTGCATTATCCCGTGAAATCTTGGGAAAATTTTTGTGACAAATGGCTGCACTTGGTAAAAAAGAAAATATATGATGCATACAATGCATTGTCTGTTTGTTGTTGCTTCGTTATTTTTAGCTTTTCTTCATAAATACTGACCATTATACTGTGTCAGTGGCATTAAGCAGTCTAATATGCTAAATTGTCAAGTTGTATGTGTAGAAAACGATAAAAGAAAACTATCAAATTGTTTAAACTGTTGAGTAAGTTGTTAACGTTATAATTTGTGTGCCCTGAAAAAATAAGCTCCACTTTTCTACGGCAGGGGGGTTTTATGTTCCTCAAGACATATATTGGTGTACTCGAATTCCCAATTATTAAATATATAGGTCTACTGTTACTTCAATACATATAACAAGCCCTTGATATTGCAATTTGCAGCAGCGAAGATTGAAAAGAGGGGCCTCTATTTTCGTCTGCTCGAAATAAACTGGGAAATGATTGGGCCGTCTCTCATTTTATCGGATGCTCAAGAGGCGTAATCAGTTATGTGGTATATGGTATTATGGGATATGTGCAAATATACTTTGGGCTACGGTCGACCTTTTTAACAGTGTAATCTTTATAACAGCCCTCGAAGTAAAAAAACCGCCTGCCGTTATGATTAAATTTTCATAGCAATTGTATTACATTTGCATTTAGGACAAATTGTAATGCATATTGCGAAAATGCAAACAAACATAAAGTTGTTCCTGAAGCAGGTGTTGCCAGTGGTGTTGCATGAGGAGCTCACATTATTTCCGTTTTGATGGCGCTGCTAGCGATTTTTAAAAGGGATTACGACCCTTTAGGACAGACAATGAGATCTTTACAAGCATATTGTCTACAAAGAGTACCGCTACATGATAATCTACTAACCTGCAGCAGCTTATTCAAGGTGAAAATAAATCCATTTTGAAAATTCTTCATTAAAATATTAGGTTCATGCAGTAAATAACAATGAAGTGTTGGGCAATGTGTATTGTGCTGAACTGTTTGTATATATAGCTGAAAAATGGACATACTCCACCATTTATAATACTCGTCACCAACAAACTGCTAATTCATATTTCAATTAAGCGGTATTATTGTATTATTTATTGAGAATTTTTTGATTTCTGACTCGCCCAGAATTGTCATGCAAAGAAAGATGTTATGACTAACTTTTGCATAAATGTATTGAGAAAGAAACTAATTTAAATTTGAAAATGAGATGATGCATTCATTGCCCAACACCTTTGCACGACCAAAATAATGGCAGCATGTATAGAAGTTTTTAAAATATTGATTATCGACGATTTTATCTTGTATGCTGTGAGGAAATTTTGCTCATATGATGCCAAAAGGGAAACGCAAGAGATAAAAACATGCAGTTTAACCAGGTGGAGAGTGTACAACTATGTACAACTATATATATTCATTTTACTTTATAGCGCAGTTAACATACTCTTTTAATATTACTGATTTGCATGTAAAATTTCTAAATTGTGCATTGCTTATCAACCAGACTTTGGAATTGAGTAGGCCTATACATAAAGAAATTGAAGTGAGAATGAATACACTGATTGTGTAAACATTGTTCACAGTTTGTTCCTGCAGAACTATTTTTTGCTCATTGGTCAGACCCATGACTTGGAAGATGGATGTGTGTGCCATTCTATAAGTTTCACAATGTGACCCTAAATTTACATTTTGTATATTTGATGGCAGATCCCATACATTGTCCACTCATACAATTATACTACTTTTCTAATATGAATGTTACAACTCCCAAACATTCTGAATCTATATAAAACCATATTCTTATAAGGTTTTAAACCAAATTCTCTGCATGCTGATTATAGTGAGGATTTGCAGAAATTGCGGAAATGATCCTATATGCTATCTGTGTTGCCTATCGGATGACGGATTGCCCAGATGCATATGGATGACACTTCCACGCCTCTACGAATGCGTTTTTATGAGGAAGCAACATTGTATAAGACGGAAAAAGATAGGCACAAGGAATGAAAAATGTGTATAGGATGTCTTTGAGGCATTAATTCTCAATGTGGGGAGTTTGCAATCTTTATAGGTATACCATTCTCCGAATGGAGGCTCTGTCCTTGAAAGTCGGCAGAATGTTTTTGTTTGTTTAGTTAAGGAACGTGTATTTTGGAGAGGATGTTGCATGAGCATGCACCAGGGAGAGGACAGATGATTGGCAGCAGTTCCCATTCACTTTACAACACGTTAACTGTTAACGCTCCTCCAACTTTCCATTTATAGACGTGAAAATTGAATTCCTGCTCAACGACATATATATAGTAGATTTTTTCCAGAGGGTGCAAGGTTAGTGCAACCGATAATTAATCAACTATATAATCAAGATCAAACTTTGTAAATAGTATAGTAATTCACACAACAAAGTTTCCTTGGGAAAATAGCATAAACCAATTACTGTACAATGTTTGTTCTTCGTTTGTCTTATCTAAAAGCATTACATGATTGGACTTAGTATAGCACTTAGACTGATGAAAGTAGCTGCATAACGTTTTTACTAACTTTATATGACTAGGCCTCTGTAAAAATCTGAAAAATTTAAGTTGTGGTATATGTATGTTACAGTACGTATGGCTAAGTCAGTATGTATGGCTAAGTAAACACATATAAAGGCGTTTTCTCCGTTAAATAAAGGTTTTTGCGAAAAACTTCGTTGAACATAAAAGAACCGCAGCGTGCC